>CAWUFW010020619.1:0-145935 GCA_963921515.1 Calotriton arnoldi | reverse complement strand
CACAAATGCTTTACACACTGCCTCTGAGATAAGCCTGCCTGCTCGTGCCAAGCTACCAAGGGGGGAGCAGGGGTTGTTTTAGGAGTGTAGCCCCCTTACCCTGACTAGAAGCAAGGGTCCCTATTTGGACAAAGGTGCATACCATTGCCAACTAGAGACCCCCAGTTCTAACACTAAGGAACTAAACATTTCGGGACCGTAAACAAGAGCCCCAAACATTGTAACACACTGTGTCGCATACTGTAAAACAGAACCCCGATTGTGCCCTACACGCCAGTCGACATACCTCAGGTCCATCTGAGCAGCCATAAAGCCCCACGCAACATCCCTATATGGTTTCGACATCCGCAGGGAGCGGAGGAGGCGGCTCCAGTTCAAGGCCCCTATAATCCGCCCACCGTTTCCATATCTTATAATGTTTCTGAGGGCACCCTCTTGCTTTAAAAATAGGTTGTTCCTGGCCCATACACCAGTCGAGACCAGCTCGCCAAGCACTCAACTTGGGTGGGGACGGGTCCTTCCATGCTCTAGCAATGTCCATTTTAGCCAGGGTAAGACCCAAGAACAGGAGATGCCTTTTGTATACATTACCCCCTATCTCGTCCGTTATGTGCAACAGAACAAGCCTAGGTGAAGAAGGCACAACCCACCCCAGAACTTCAGATAGACAGCGAATGACCCCCCTCCAGACCCGGCCCAAGGCTGTACAGTTCCATGTTGTGTGGAGCAGTGTACCCTCCTCTTCATGACATCTAAGGCACATGGGGGAGTCTATCATCCCTGCCCTCCAAAGCCGATATCTAGTAAAATATGTGCGGTGCAGGTATTTAAATTTAATAAGTCTGAGACGAGAGGCAATCGCCACGTATCTCGGGGATTCCAAGGCTTCTCGCCAGTCATCACCATCCAAGGGGCCCAAGTCCGTCTGCCATTTATCCCGGAGGGGATCTAATGTCGTGGACAGGTTCGTCACTAACGTCTGGTATAACTTTGCAGTTTTATGATCACCCAAGTCCCCCATAAAGACTTTCGCCTCAATAGGGTTGAATTCGGGAAGGGAGTCCAGGTGTGAAATGTATGGGGATAAGGCATGTTGCAATTGCAGGTATTTGTAGAACTGAGTATGTGGCATAGCATATTCGAGCCTGAGGTCTTGAAACGATTTCATCGTAGTGCCCCTCATAACGTCACCCAGCAGAGAGATACCGATGGCATCCCACTGTTTAAATCCCTAGCGCAGTCACTTGCGGCATAAGGCCGCTCTGCCAGAGTGGGGTCTCCCTCGTCAACCGCTGCAGCCACCCCACCCGACGTAGTGAGTCTGTCCACACACCGAATACAACCCGGGTAGCGGGCGGGAGCCTGCGCAACTCCCTAGGTGCATATAGCAGTCTGTGCGGCAAAATATCTCCCATCAGCCATTTCTCCACTCGATATGCCGGGTCAGTGCTGATGCCGTACCACCAGTCATTGAGAACCAATAGATGGGATGCCGCGTGATATGATTGGAGATCGGGGGTCGGTATACCCCCGCAAAAGGTGGATTGGAAGCACGTCCTGAGGGACACCCGGGCAGCCTGGTCGTGCCACAGGAAGCGGCTCAGCCTAGAATTCAGCTGTCGGAACCAGGAAGGTGCAATCTGAAAGGGGTGATTCTGCAGTTGGTATAGGAGGCGAGGGAGGGAAACCATTTTAAATATCGCGGATCTGCCCAATATAGAGAGGGGCATACGCGACCACGCCTCCATCTCCGCCTGTGTACGTGACCAAATAGGGGCGATATTTCTATCCCATGATACTGATTGAGAGTCCGAAACATATACACCGAGGTATTTCAGCCCGGTCGTAGCTACCGTCACCTCCGCCGGCCAGGAGCCCATATCCGATTTCCCGCGCACAGGCCAAAGTACAGATTTTTTGGCGTTCATATATAAGCCGGTGTGTTGGCCGAACATCTGCATGATGCGGAGAATACGTGGACCCGTCCGTTGAGGATCCATAATAAAAAACAGGACATTGTCAGCATAAAGAGCGAGCCGATCCGAGAACCCACCCGGCCACTCAAATCCCGTAACCTGTGCATCAATGCGAACCAAGGCGGCTAATGGTTCCATGGCTAGGGCAAATAAATACGGGGAGAGGGGGCAACCTTGTCGGGTGCCGCGCCCTATTGGGAATGAATCAGACACCGCACCAGCGATTCTGACCGATGCCGAAAGGTCAGTGTAAAGAAGTTTAATATACGAGATAAGGCGGGGGCCGAAATTTAAGCAGTGTAATAAAGCAAACAAATCGGTCCACCCCAACGAGTCGAACGCTCTGTCGATATCGGCTAAGAGCAGGGCCGCCGGAACCTGAAGGCGATCAATGGCCGCAACTGCATTATGCACGCGTCTAATGTTATGATGGGTAGCCCGCTGGGGCATAAAACCGGCCTGGTCTGGGTGAACCAATTCGGACATATAGGGGAGAATGCGATTTGCCAACGCTTTGGCCAGCAATTTTGCCTCAAGGTTCAACAGTGAGATAGGGCGATACGAGGAATGCTGATCAGGGGGTCGGCCCGGTTTGGGGAAAACCGCGATTCCAGCATGCCACCAGTCCGGAGGAAGCTTCCCCTCATCAAGGGCTGCATGTATCGCTTCCAAGTAATGGGGAAGGTGTTGAGTCTGAAATAATTTAAAGAGTTCGCAGGAGAAGCCGTTCGGTCCCGGTGCCTTCCCGGCTCTTAAATCGACCAACGCCGCGCCCAGCTCATCGACTGTCAGCGGGACATCCAAATCCCCTCTAACACTGTCTGAAATGGCCTTGGGAGGCAAATCGTCAAGATATTGGTGAACGAGAGGTTCCGGAAGGGCGTCCCTGGAAGCCTAAAGCTCCGCGTAGTACGCCGCAAAACTAGCAGCGATTTGAGCAGGGTCCGTGAGTATCCGGCCGCCCCCTTCAGGGATACCCGGTATGCTTACTGGGCAAAGAGCACACTGGCACAAACGATGTAGCAACGAGCTTGATTTGTCACCCCATTGGTAAATTCTGCTGCGGGATGCCAACCAAGCCTGTATTGCCTCATCGCGAAGGGTATCGGCATATGTTTGCTGAAGAAGGAGCAATTGGCGGTGCGCTCCACCATGTTCTTCCCTACATTTCCGTTCAAGTTGCAAAATCTGGGCCTCGGTCCGACTCAGAGCCTCCCGACGCTTTTTCCGTTGGGCAGCACAGTATGCAATATCCACTCCCCTTATGGTGGGCTTCATCGCCTCCCAGAGCACGGCCAGAGAATCCACCGTGCTTGAGTTCTCAGAGAAGTAAGTTGCGAGGGCCTGATGTATGTGGGACGAGTATTGTGGGTCTTGGAGATGCCACGGCGATAAGCGCCATCTAAAGGGGGGGCGCGCCACTTCCAGGCGGAGCGTTAGGGCCACCGGAGAATGATCTAACAGACCTCTAGGTAAGATATCTGCCCTTGCAATTTGGCCGAAATAGGAGTTTGGTATGAACACGTAGTCCAGCCTGGAGAACGAGTCGTGGACAGCCGAGTAATATGTGTAGTCAGATGTAGTGGGGTGCAGATGCCTCCATGTGTCCAGCCAGCCCATGTCCCTCATGAACGTGTGTAGCCGTGTAGGTCTCAAAAGCTCCGGTGCCGTGCGCAAGCACCATCTATCCTGCACCACATTTGCCACATCATTCCAATCCCCCCCAACAATAGAGAGGCCTTCAGGTATTTCCAATAATTTTGCCGATAGGCACTCAACAAATGTGTCCGAAAGCGGAGGAGGTGCATAAATACTACCCAAGGTTATAGTTTCCCCATATAATGTCCCCGAGACGATAATGTATCTACCGAGAGGGTCAGTCCATGTTTTAGAATGGATATAAGGGATTCGGCGGTGGATGAGTATGGCCACCCCCCGGGAGCCCCTGGTGAACCCTGCGTGGAAGACTTGTATATAACCAAAGCGAGCAAGACACAACGCCTTGTTACCCAGCAGATGGGTCTCTTGCAGAAGAAGCACATCGGCAAGGGCCCGCTTGGCCTGCCGTAAGACCGCACCTCGTTTGATCTTATTGAGTGCACCCCGTATGTTCCAGCTAACCACCTGGAGCCTACCTACGGGGTCAACTACAGGGCAAGACATCTGAGAAAAGCGTAAATGTCTGGGCTGTCACAGGGCATAGAGAGCAGCGATGAAAACGACAAAGACACAGTGTGATCAACAACATGCAACAAAACCAACCCACCCCACCTAATACCTCAAAACATCTGAAGCATCTGTCGCGGTATGTGTCACGCCGCTGCCCCAACGGGGGCAGGGCCCAGTCCCATACCAAGAGTCCCCAAAAAAACTATCCCCAAACATCAACAGGGTTCTCAGATTCTGAGAAAAGAGTTATGGGGGGTGGGTCTCACGTGGGCCCGTGATACAGCAAACGTCGTTGGCGCAGAAGCCAATATGATGAGAGTTCTCCAGCCTCGAGTCAAGTCGGAGACGGGGTTCGCCGAGTCTCCTCTATTCTTGATGCAGATGTACTTCTTGATTTGGAGCAGCGTCTCGAGCGGGACCTGCTCGTTGATTTTAGCTTAGGCCTGGTCGCCTGTCGCGTAGACGCTTCAGACGATGAATCAGGGTCGAAGCGTGGCGGGGTATGCGGCCTGTGTCTTTGTCTCTCATCCGCCCAGGCGAAGACTTCCTCTGGGGAGTCGAAAAAGTGAGTACGTGACTTGTAGATAACTCTCAATCTGGCCGGGAAGAGGAGCGCATATTGGATTTTGAGTTCCCGCAACCGGGCCTTAGCAGCCGTAAAGGATTGGCGTTGTTGTTGTACCATGCGCGTATAGTCCGGAAATATTAGGATGTGATGAGAATCGAAGTGGAGCTTACCGGTCAGCCTGGCCTGTGCAAGGATGGCGTCACGATCGTGAAAGTTCAAAAGTCTTGCAATAACGGGCCGCGGTCGGGCCCCCGGTGGTGGTTTTTGCATAAGGGCTCGGTGTGCACGTTCAATTATAAAGCACTGCGACTGGGACGTCTGAGGGATCCAGCTCGCGATCCACTTTGCCAGGAACTGTTCCATATTGTTCCCTTCGCAGCCCTCCGGGAAGCCCACGACCGAAGGTTATTTCTCTGAGCTCTCTCTTCCGCATCCTCCGCCCTGATCGCCAGCCCCTTCGTGATAGATTCCAGGGATGTCACCCGGGCCTGTAGGGACGCAGTCGTATCTTCCACCGTAGAGATGCGGGTCTCGGCCATCCTATCCACCGCTCAACGGAAGGTCCTGACGGAGAAGGGCGACCTCAGACCCAACCTCGCCGATTTTGGCCTCGAGCGTCTCGCAGGACTGGGTTATCGCCGCCATCAGAGCCGCATTATCTGGCCTGGACGGGGCTTGGCTCAATGATTCAGGCGCGTGGGCCCCCGGACCCGCGTATCTATCTAGGGTGCTCTGTTTCGATACCTTATCCCTGGTCATTGTGATAGTGGCAAGTGGGCGACGACCCAACGGGGAGGGGTGCGGCACTGCCAGGTATAGCTTGTTCTGGACCAGCGGCTCCGGTCAATATGCGACAGGGCGTCCACCTCTTCGTCTCGTATCTAGTTGGCGGGAAGACAGGCCCCGAGGCGATCCGTACACAAGCCACACCAGGACTAGCCTGGCCGCCTCCGCGCACAGGTACCTCTGCGCCCCCCTAATGGGTGTCACCCATCCGCCCAGACGGTGTATTGGCCCCTCACAGGATATCCTCCGCCAAATAAGGGAAAGGATCCACATTCACTCCGCAGCTGGCCTCTTCTATCGCCGCAGGCCCCGGCGCGCTCGCCGGGCCCCGCCCGACCGGCAATGGAAATGAGGGTGGTCGCGGGTGACAGCCGAGGTCCCAGGAATAATATTCAGGGGGGGGGGGGGGGAACCCCACCCCTGCTGTCCCTGTGGCAGATGCAGGCGGGCCTCGCTAGCGGCCTCCACGCTCCCAATGTCAGTATGGGGCCCAATGAACTCACCAGCACATCCTCTAGGGCCAGCACCGGCCGCCGCCGCTAAGCCGCACTCCCGCTTGAAACCGGGCCCCACTGCAAGGGCCAGGCGGCATCCAGCGCCACTCGTGCGCTCCGCAAGGGCGCGAAAGCAGGAATCCGCGCGGGGGCCCTGTGCCGGCCCCGACTCGGCCGCCAATATGTAGATGCCCGGCCACCGCCGCGGGCAGCAGCGCGCCAATGGACTCCACAGTATGGCCGCCAGTCCGGGAAAGCAGGCGCGTCCCAGACGGGCTCTACCGAACCCCAGGTCACGGGGCACCGCAGGCACCGAACCGGCAAATCACTGGTGCGGCCGTCGAGAAACGGGCAGGACGTCTGGGAGGTGCCGGCCTCCGCTCCACTTCTAAGGGGCTGCGCGATGGCTCCCGTACAGGCCGGCCCCGAGCGGCCGCCGCAGGCTACGGCAAGGGGCTGATCTTCAGATCCCAGGCAGCAATCCTCACGGTGTTGGCTCCCGGCCGCTCCTCCGAGGCTCCGGTGGGCTATGCGAGGGTTGAAGATATCCAGTATGCGCCGAAGACCAGGATAACCGGTAGGATAATGATCGAGCCCACGGAGCTCGTCTACAGAGCGTCTGCCATGTCGGACCTCTTGGCCACGCCCCCATGTTCCAGACGTTTTGGTCTTTATCCTGGGGATCAAATAGGTGAGATCCGTCTGATACTGTGTGCGCTACAGATGCGTGGACAACTACCTGGTTAATGTGTGCTACTTGGGGAGGGCCGTATGTCTCTCTCTGGGACAAACGCTTGGGTTGGCACCTCCTTGCCAAGTTTGTTTTTCTCTCTTTTTGTTGGTGACTGCTGCATTTGTTCTTGGAATGCTGGGGGAGAGGGTGGTTCTGGGGAGGATATGGGGTCCGGGGTGATCCTGGTTTGTTGCTTGTATATGTTGTTGATGGGTGATGTTGGGGAAGCAGAAGGCTGGGAGGTTCACTCCCCTGTTTAAAGTAGTTTATATTTTTCTTATTAAGCGGAGCCATGTGCTACTCCCTTTTGACATGCTAAGTTATTGCTTCATAGAACACCAACACAAACCTGGTGTAGATCACCTTCATAGTGCTAGCATCCTCATTGCCTAGACTCTCTTTGCGCATTATACTGCACCACTATTCTGGGTCTATGCCTGCCATTGTCGTCTAATTTCTGAGATGACCGTCTGCCCTTGCTTCCCCGCCACTGTTTGCTATGACTTTCCCCTGACTCATGTCTCTGTCACTACAACCCAAATGACTTTGCATAATATGGCTAGGGAGTCGCCGATGTCCCATGAGTACTTACCATTACCTAACCACCCCAAACGTCACAACAATGCAATGAGCCCATTTCTTATTTCTTTGGGTTAGGGGTCGTAGGACCCCTGGCCATATTTATTATTTTTCCACACAATAAAAACATTTTTCATAAAATTTTTACACGGTAACAACATTATTTACATCTTGTTTACAAGTTAGACCTAGCCTTAACAGAGACTCTAGTACATGGGAATCACCTAACCATAACTAGTCTGTTCCTGTGCAACCAACAAAATATTCCATAACCGTTCCAAGTGACATCAAGACTGGATCTGTGCCACTTCTTTTTACCCCTCCTCTGTCCCAAAGGATGGGGGCCCTCCTTATGGGAGGGCCCCACCTTCCCTCTCCCATCCATACTGGGAGGTCTCCCACCTCGGAGGTTCTTGTGCAGGTGGCCTGGCTGCCCTTAGGATACCTACCGCGGACACCCCCTACACCCAGGTTCCTTGTCCACCAAGGGCCAGTGCTAGGTTTTGCTCTAAAGGTTGATAGGTAAGGACCGCGTGTCAGCGACCACCCAGAAACCCCCGCACCCCTGCCACCTCAGTTCAACTTGGTGGCAGCACCCCTTGGAGGGTCCAGGGATGCAGATGTTAAATTTGGTATAAAAAAGGATGCCGTAAAGGGTCCAAAGTGTCCCCCCCAATCTTGACCTCACCCGCCACAGGCCAGCATAGTTCACTGACTATCTGCCCCCCCGCCCCCGACACATGTTGCACGCTTGCCTCGCCAGGCCCGCAAATTTTCCAGAAACATTACATTAGCCTTCTTCTGACAGGTGCACTTCTTGCTGTAATAGAAAACACTCCCCCTTGATGCACCCATGAGTTATGGCTGAAAAACGGGCTGTCATGAACAACCTACCCACCTTCCGGTTCAACCGTTTTACCGACTCATTTATTGCTCTTACTGACTTACCACCTCTCTAACTCAACCTCAGGACAATATTGGACTACACAATTATGGCCTCTGGAAATTTCTTTGAGAACACAATTCAGAGACAGTCAACTCAAACAAGTGTCTCCAACCTAGATCTGCCAAATCTTTGCCTCCTTGATGGACAATTATCACCCCTGGAAGTGTAAGCCTCCGGGGATACATTTTGTCCAATGCAGTTCTCCAGTGGGCTAAGCGTAGCCCCCCTGACCATAGAAAGTCAGCTGATATCCGTCTTTCCTTGCTCGTGCTGCGTAGTCACCTGCAGAATAAAAAGTCTGCCCACCTCACATAGGAATGGCCTAACACCAGCACGTCTGTAGCACCTCTTGCTCCAGCGTAGATCGGAGGCAACGAAGGATCCAGTGGCTGCATCTCCTTAACATCTCCTCCACCTGTGTTGACAGGAGAATATGGTAAGGATTGGGACAATTATGCAAGAAGAAAACAGGGGGCATTTACAACATGTTCAATCTCACATAGCACTTGTAGCAATCAGACTTCCATCTGCCTATCCTTTGAATTGTCTGTCCTGCCAACCCCATACTTGCAGCAGCAGTCGCTGCGCCAATCCGAAATGAATGGGAACTATATTCTGCAGGATCCAAACCTGCTGACACCAGGGCCCTGCTGAGCACCCTGGCGAATTGGAACCTTATGAGTGGCGTCCCATCCTCATGTACCAAAAAAGTGCCTCCCGTCCTTTGCACTCGGTGAGCCATAAAGGCTTCCAGATTCCCCAGCGGACAGCAGTCATTCCATGGGGGTCGGTGCAGCAGTATGTAATCCTCTCTTCCCATTTGGTAGGTCTTGGAATGGGTATTGGTGACTGCCAGGGAGCCATTTGGCCATTGAATGTCTGTTCGTTGCAGACCACCCTTCATATCTTTTTTGTTCTTTGCTTCCAGCTCGCTCACCTTCAATGCCCTGTAAAATGCCAGGGAGAACGCACCCTAAAAAGGCAAGCTTCATCGGATGATCTACATTCCCTGCCCAGACAGGCCATGATATTTGCCAGTTTCGCTGAGTCTATGGGGCGCCTGGAGTCTTTTCTACACCCCTCTAAGTGCTGCCAGCCCTTCAGTGCCCTTTGCACCAGGAATGTTTTTGTCCCATCCGTGTAACCCAGCGTCTTTGCAAAAAATGAAATTGCCATGATATTTCGCTTGGCATAGGACACAGGTCTCCCTTCCCCTCTCAGGTGCCCCAGGAATGAGATTACTGACTCATGTGAAAGCCATCCTCCCACCCCTTCAATCAATCAATCAATCAGGGATTTGTAAGCGCGCTACTCACCTGCGAGGGTCTCAAGGCGCTGGGGGGGGGGGTCCGTAGATCTGTCTAGCCGAAGAGCCAGGTCTTGAGGGTCTTCCTGAAGGTGTTCAGGGAAGGGGCTTGTCTGATGTCTGCCGGTAGCTCGTTCCAGGTCTTGGCAGCCATGTGGGAGAAGGATCTTCCGCCTGCTCTGGCTCTGTGGGTGCGCTGGGTTTCGGCCAGTGCGAGGTTGGAAGATCGGAGGTTTCTTTTGGGTACGTGGAAGTTGATTCTGTTGTTGAGGTATTTGGGTCCGATGTTGTGTAGGCATTTGTAGGCATGAGTGAGGATTTTGAAGGTGACTCTTTTCTCCACGGGGAGCCAGTGGAGTCTTCGTAGGTGCTGGCTGATGTGTTCGTGTCAGGGGATGCCGAGGACGAGTCTGGCGGCGGTATTCTGTATTGTCTGGAGTTTGCGGAGTAGGGACTTGTTGATGCCGGCGTAGAGTGCGTTTCCGTAGTCCAGTCTGCTGGTGATGAGTCTGTCTTCTTTGACTCAGGTGGGATCCACTTGAAGGTCTTGCGGAGGATGCGGAGGGTGTTGAAGCAGCTGGAGGTGACGGCGTTGACCTGTCGGTTCATGGTGAGTGATGAGTCGAGTACGATGCCGAGGTTCTTGGCGTGGTCTGAGGTGGTAGGCGGGCTTCTGAGGGCGGTCGGCCACCAGGTGCTGACCCATGCTGAGGGGGTGGTACCGAGGACGAGGACTTCTGTCTTCTCGGTGTTGAGCTTCAGGCAGCTGTTGGTCATCCAGTTTGCGACGTCTTGCATTCCTTTCTGGAAGTTGAGTTTGGCGGTGGTGGGGTCTTTGGTGAGGGAGAGGATGAGTTGGGTGTCGTCAGCGTAGGATACGATGTTGAGGCCGTGTTGTCAGACGATGGCTGCGAGGGGGGCCATGTAGATGTTGAAGAGGGTCGGGCTCAGTGATGAACCCTGTGGGACTCCGCAGGTGATTATCGTGGGGTCGGAGAGGAAGGGTGGTAGTCTGATCCTTTGGCCTCTTCCGGTGAGGAATGATCGGATCCAGTCCAGGGCTGTTCCTTGTATGCCTGCGTCGTGTAGTCTGGTGGCTAGTGTGCGGTGGGAGATGGTGTCGAAGGCCGCTGATAGGTCAAGTAGGATGAGGGCTGCGGAGTGGCCTTGGTCCAGGAGGGTGCGGATGTCGTCTGTGGCAGCGAGTAAGGCAGTCTCTGTGCTGTGGTTGCTTCTGAATCTGGATTGGGATGGGTCGAGGACTGCGTTCTCTTCGATGAATCATGTCAGTTCCCTGTTGACTGTTTTCTCTGCGACTTTGGCTGCGAAGGGGAGGAGCGAGATGGGCCGATAGTTCTTGAGGTCGGTGGGGTCAGCTGTGGGCTTCTTGAGAAGGGGTCTGACTTCTGGCGCTTCCAGTCATCTGGGAAGGTGCCTGTTTTGAAGGTGGTGTTGATGGTGCGTTGTAGTTCGGGTGCGATGGCGGCTGTGGCTCTGGTAGATGTGAGGGGGCAGGGGTCGGTGGGGGGCCCCCCGAGTGGATGCCTTTCATGGTCGAGGCGGTGTCTTCGGCCGTAATCGGTGTCCAGTTGGAGATGGTGGGCTGGCTGGTGTCTCTGGGGGGCGGGGCGCGGTCTGTGGTGCCTGGTGGATGGTCGACGAAGTTGTTGTAGAGGTTTTTGATCTTGAGGTGGAAGTAGGTTCCAAGCTTGTCGCAGAGGTCTTGGGATGGGGTGATGTCTGTGGCTTCGCTGCGTGGGTTGGTGAATTCTTGGATGACGCTGAAAAGTTCCTTGCAGTTGGTGGAGTTGGCGAGGATTTTGTTGTGGATGAAGTTCCTCTTGGTGGCTCTGATTTGGTTGTGGTAGTCCGTCATGGCGTCCTTGTAGGTGGTGTGGTTTTCGGTTGTCTTGGTGGTTCTCCAGTTCTTCTCCAGGCGTCTGCAGGTGCGCCTGGCTTCTTGGAGAGCGGTGGTGAACCAGGCGGCTTTCCTGGGGCGTTGCATGTTGGGGTTGCGTAGTGGGGCGAGCTCGTCTGCGCAGTTGGAGATCCAGGTGTGGAGTTCTCTGGCTGCATTGTTTGCGTCGGATGCCCAGTTGTGGTGTCTCGGGTGAGGGTGGAGTTAAGTTGCTCGTCGGTTACCTTGCTCCAGTTTCTTCGTGGTGGGCGTGGGGCTGGTTTGGGTGCCTTGGGTTTGTCGACGGTGAAGTGCACGCAGTGGTGGTCGGTCCATGGCGGTTGCGTTGTGTGGCTGAAGTGGATGCTGTTTCCTGCCACGAAAAGGGGGTCGAGGGGGTGTCCTGCTCTGTGGGTCGGTGTGTTGACGAGTTGTTTAAGTCTGATGCTGGCGAGGTTGTCACGAAGGGTGGTGGAGTTGGGGTCACTGGGGTTGTCGAGGTGGAAGTTCAGGTCTCCAATGAGTATGTATTTTTGTGAAAAAGGAAGGTGCACCAGAAAAAGAGTCCAAAACATCCAAATGAGTCCAGTTGTCTTCTTTATTAGTATTCAAAATCTTAAAATGGCCTTCAGCCAACGCGTTTCGTTCCTATGACGGAACTTCATCAGGGCTCAGATTGCAACATAAAGAATAGCATCACCGTATTTGTTTTAAAAAGTTCAGGATCAAACATCAGAACGACGGCTAAATAAAGCAATCATCCAATTTCCTTAGTAGTGTAGCAGCGCTACACGGAATCTTTTGCGCACACGGGCAATCTTATCAAGGATTTCGGACTTTATATTATCGAACCCCTATTGTGGGGCACTCCCCATAGTACAGCGTGTATGATTGGAGATATTCACTCCCTTTTGACTACTAAGGAAATTGGATGATTGCTTTATTTGGCCGTCGTTCTGATGTTTGATCCTGAACTTTTTAAAACAAATACGGTGATGCTATTCTTTATGTTGCAATCTGAACCCTGATGAAGTTCCGTCATAGGAACGAAACGCGTTGGCTGAAGGCCATTTTAAGATTTTGAATACTAATAAAGAAGACAACTGGACTCATTTGGATGTTTTGGACTCTTTTTCTGGTACACCTTCCTTTTTCACAAAAATCTATTTTTCTGGATCCCAGAAGAGCCTAACTGCGGCGGGCTCTGGAAGTGACTTCACAGAACACTAACTTTTCTAAAACAGGGAGGGAGGTGCTGAGCCTTTCGTCAGCCGCTGTTCGGTTTACGTTTGTGTTCCAATGAGTATGTAGTTCGTTGAGGCGATGGCGTGGGGTGCGATGAAGTCGGTGATGGTGGTGGCGAAGGGTGTCCAGGGGCCGGGGGGGTCTGTAGACGAGGCTTCCTCGGAGTGTGGCTTTGGGGGTGGTCTGGATCTGGAAGTGCAGGTGTTCGGCGGAGGGGAAGGTTTCGCTGGAGGAAGTGAGGCGAAGGGTGCTCCTGTGGACGATAGCAAGGCCCCCTCCAGGGTGGTTGGGCGGTCTTTCCTCTGGATCTTGTATTTGTCCGGGATGGCAGTGTTGATGTCAGGGGCGGAGGATGCATTGGTCCAGGTCTCTGTGAAGAAGGCGATGTCGGGCGACAGGGAGTCGAGTAGGTTCCAGATTTCCATGGCGTGTTTGTGTACGGAGCGTACGTTGAGGAGGATGCATTTTAGGGTTTCGCCGGTCTTGGTGTCGGTGGTGTTGGAGGCCGGGGTGGCGGTGAGGGTCAGGCGGCAGTGTAGGCAGGAGAACTGGCCGTGGGTCGTGTTCGGCGAGGCCTGTTGGCAGTCTCTGAGTCTTCCGGGGTTGAGTCCAGGAGGGTGGTGGTGTCGTAGTGATGGATGGTCGGAGATCCAGGGTTCCTGGCGCTGGTCCCGGTCGGGTCGTGGACGGGCGCAGACGGGCTTGCCTTAGGCGCGCCAGTGGCGCGGCCACACAGCGGCCGGCATAAATAGGGGAGGGAGGCACAGCTGGGAGGCGGGAGCGGGAAACGGCGGAGGGGAGGGGCCGCGGGGGCAGCAGCGGCGGGTGGGGAAGCGGGAAGTGGGAAAAACGGGCAGAGGGGCGCAATAGCAAGCAGGGCACAATAAATAAAAGAGCAGGCACAACAAGGCAAAACAAGGCACAGAATGGCAAACAAGGCAAAAACAAGAGAAAAACAAGGCAAAAACGGGGCAAAAACAGAGGGCGCGACCTAGGCAGGAGCCGAGGCTCGAACCCCTACCTGCACTGAGTCCTGCCTGGGCAGAGGCACAGCACGGGGGAGAGAGCAGGTCCCTGGCCGAGGCCCCTTGTGTTTCCTGGACCCTGTGATTTGTGCAATATGCCCCCTCATAGGCACGCCTTGTCTTAGGCACTAAGCTGGCCGCCACGAGGTCTGGTAGACTGGGGCACCAATACGCCATAGTTGCTCCGGAAACGATGAGGGGAACTCCGCTGCTTCTGGGTGGTGATACATGAAAACCTGCATCTTAAAATGAGATAAAGCATCCGCTGCATTGATCAATACACCAGGCACATGTTCCGATCTGAAGTCAACATTTAGTCTCGAGCATAGCAGTATGTTTTCTTTCAATAATCTCAAGAGCATTTTACACTTGGCAGCTTGTTGGGTAATGCACTCCACCACTCATGTTTTTAGACCAGAATACCACTGAGAACTGTTCTGGCCATATCGTGAGGGCCACCAAAATGGGAGAAAGCCAGCCGCGGCGCGCCCATAGAGGGTGCCAGGGCATCGACTAACCAAGCCTGCCTCCATCTCGAACTAGCTGCTGACATGGTGTTACACTTTTTCATGAAAATGATTTTTCGTTTCCAAATTAAAGTGCAGCATCATGCCAGCAGCAAAGGGGGCTCCACTGTTCCTTTCAACTATGCATGTGTCAGGCGGTAGCTTCTTCAGCCCACCTCACACATTTGCAATACATCGCCGACATGAAGCACTTGCCTCAGGCAGTGCAGCATGTCTGCAAATGAGGATACGGTGGGGCTTATCACTCTTCTTCCCCATATCCTATCAGAATCCAGGATAGGGAAGGAGGGCCCTCCTCCACCCTATCCTTGCATCTGATAGAGCAGCTGCACATGTTCCAGGACAAGCAAAAGCAGGATGGCTTCTGCTTGTACATTGTGGCTTCCGTGGGAGAAAGAGGAGACAGAATCTCGGAGAAAGTATCATGCAGAGATCAAATGTCCTAAGGTAAAATGTTATTAATAGCGTGTGTGTGCGCATGCATGGTTGTGTGTGTGCATGGCTGTATGTCTGTGTCTCACATGACTGTGAGTGCATGTGTGCATGACTATGTCAGTGAGTGCCAGTGTTCATGACTGTGACTGACAGTGTGCATGACTGTGTGTGTGTAACCAGAACTGCAGACTTCTGATCTGGGGATCGGTTCGAATCCAGTCATCGGCTCAACATCCTGTGATCCTAGGCAGCTCACTTAATCCACCCATTGCCTAAATTAATCCATCCAGTGCCTAAAAAGATTAACTTGATCTTGTGTAATGTCACTGGCAATCTCCTTTACATCCCGATAGGCCGACTCCATTCCCCTGGGACTTCAAGTAATCGCGGGCTTATAATAACAGCAGCTACTACCTGACAAGACAGGTAGCAAATGATAGTTAGGACATACCTTCTAGAAATTATTTCTCTGTCCAAGCCTGCAAGCCCACGTCTTCTTCTTGTGCCTCGTGTACAGGCCTGATGCCTCCAGGCCTAATAGAGGTGCAGGTGAAATAACTGGTTTCAGAGACTCACATTCAGTTGTAAATAAAGAGGAATGCTTTGAGGATGGCCCTAAAATGTAGGCAAGCTGCTACACAAAAGTAGTGTGTACGTTTTAAGGATTTTATTTTTGGGTGTGTGGACGAAATTCAGGGCTCCTGCTTTGGTGCCACAGCTTGAGGATGATAGGACATTTTTAGATCTGGCTGGGACAGCACCTATTATATTTAGACTATGCATAGAGTGGGCTTTAACTCCACTCAGAGCTGTATATGCCTGTAGGAAGGTGGAATCTGACTATATGGTTGCCCCCACTTTTTTCCTGGTGTTTTGCTGGTTTATGACTTAGTTGGACTGGGACCCTGCTATTCAGGGCCCCAGTCTATCTGCTCTCTCTAAACGACATGGAGTGCACTCTAGGTGCACTAGTGATTGGATACTGTGGTGCCTTTTGAGTCCCTAGTATATGGTACCTTAGGTACCAAGGGCATAGGTACTTCACAGGCCTACCAGGGGCTGCAGCATGTATTATGCCACCCCTGGGAAGCAGTCTAAATCTGACACCACAGGCCTGCTACTGCAGCCTGGGTGAGGTGGTGCTAGCACTCCTCACTGAGATATAGGTTTCCTATATCTCTCCTGCACACACATATAAACCTATCAGTCACCCCTAAGGCAGGCCCTATCAATCCTGAGGGCAGGGTGCTTGGCTTCTATGTGAGGGGGTGCCTCTGCCTGAGCAGGGCCCCTCTGCAGCTCTCAGAGTCTATTCTCTGGTGCTGTTTGTGGATGCGGTTAAACCATATACTATTAAGTGCATTATATCCTCGCGGTAAATGCTAACTTTGGAATGGCTGCATCAAAACATGTCGTGTTTGGTGTCAAACATCTTGGAATACTACCCCCCGCCAATCTTGGCGGGGGTAGCATTCCACCCTTCTAGAGGGATAAGACATGTACCTGCTGTGGAAACGCGGTAGAATCCTAAAGAGCCCTGGCATCACAAAATGGATGCCACCAGTCACAGACACTGGGCTGCCCTCCTGCTGATGACCGAAACTCGCAGTGGAGGAAGCCCAACAATAGGCATCCTGTCACAGGGAGGTGTAACCACCTCCCAGACAGGGTTTAGTGTATTGGGGCTGGGTGGGGCACTCTTAGAGTGCTTTGAAGTCCTGCACTGGGGGAGCAGAAGGCTCCTCTGTGCATATGCCAGTTCAAACCGGCTCAGGGGCTACCTGCCCCTGCTCTGGCGCGAAACTGGACAAAGGGAAGTGGGTGTAGCCACCCCTCCCTTGACCCTCCCATAGGTGGGGTCATAGAGCTAGTCCATCCCCTCTTTTCAGTATAAGAAGGGGAACCCTTGAACTTGCTAGTTAGATAACCCCTGGACGACGCTCTACAGAAGAATCCTGGCCCTTCGACGTTCCACTACCTTTGGAAGACAGAAGAATCTCCCTTGGAGTCAAGGAGTGAGTCCCCTGCTTGGCAGGCACCAAAACGACAACGACGGTCGCAAACTACGCCGCTCCCGCCGGAGTCCGAAGTCCCTGCAGCCCAAGAAGTGGATTTCCTGACTTCTCCAAGGCCATCGTGAGTCCCCAGCGAAGCTGAGGCAAGTGGACCCCACGAGTGACGAGGAACCGCGACCCCTGGGTACCGTGCACTATTGTCGAGTGCAACCCCTTCACAACGTTCTACAAACTTGTGCTTTGGACCACGTGTGGTCCCGACCTCCAGCAGGAATCCCTCCGAAGATCAGCGGCCTACACCGTCCCGAGTGACCGTGGGCCCCTGTTGAGTGATTCCGCCCGAGGTGTCTTCGCGATCCCTTGCCAGCCGGCTCGTGGGTCCCCAGAAGACTTCTTAAAGAAACCAAAGGGCTCCCCTGGTTGCTCCAGGCCTGCCCTGACTTACCCTCGCTGGGTGAGTCCCTCAGACCTTGCTGGTCTGTGCCATCGACTTTTCTTCATCTCCCCGAGACTTGCTGTTGCCAAGGCTTGTTGGCTCCAATCGAGTTGCCGACACCGCAGTAAGCTGCAGACTTCATGGGACACACAGAATCCAGCTCCTGGTCGTCGTCGACGCCTCCTGGACCTCGTGGCTGAAGAGTCAAGGCACCCGCAACCAGACCTGAATCAACCGACGACGGTGGGCATCCATCTTCCTTGCCCCGAGTCACAGCCAAGTGACTTTGAACACTGTCCCCTCTGCTTTCAGGTCATCCTTCTTCAGAATCCAGGCTTGGATTCCACCGGACACTTCTTCAGCTCCCGCAAGCAGCAAGTCTTCTTTGTTCGCCATTGAAAACGACGCCGCGACCCGACACCAAAGGACACCTATGCACCCGGCTTCCCTGGGTGAGGTAACTCCAGCACTACGGTGCTCCTGTGGGTGTGGGCCCTAGAACTACTTACCCTGTAAGTGACTTGCTTGTAGGTTCTCCCGAAGTATCCTAGAACTCTTAATTTCCAACCGCGACTTGCCCCATTGAAGTTAACGGCGATCCGCGCCTGTGTATCCACACTGCACGCGTCCCCCGTGGGTCCTTTACTTACCTGCCTTGGGTGGTTTCGTGAGGCCCCAGCGCTTCTGAAGGCCCTAGGCCTTGTCTCCCTGCAAGTCGTTGTTGCTAAGTCCCTTTTTTAGTATATGGTCTGGTACGCCCCTAGGGCCCCAGCCATATTTTGTGCTTAACTTATTGAGAAACGTTGATTTGTGCATATGTTTGTCTTCTAATCTCATAAAGAGATTAGTAGAGAGTTATTTTCATTTGTGTCTTTTCATTTGGTGATTCAAGAGATTATATGGTAAAACAAGCTGCTTTACATTCCTTCAAGACTTAGCCTGAAGGCTGCTCTCCACAGCTACCACTAGGATAGCTTTCTTTAAAAGGTTGTCTTAAACCTATCTACCATAAGAGTCGATTTGCCCTGGTGCAAGGTGTCCACTTTAATTAGTGAACAGCATATACCAGGCCAACTTCTCACATTGGTGGGCAGCGTGTGGGATTCCAGCTTGCCATTGTTTTACCAGAAAATCTCTATTTGAATTACTAACTGAAAACCATTATAGGTACTCAAGGTACATATAAAGTCAAGCTTAGTATCAATAAGTTCTACTGAACTTAGAGCTGTGTGCCAAGGGATAGCACACCCTTTCCACAGCTCAAGCTAGGGTCAGTAGGCCACAAACTAGTGTAGGTAGTACAACACTGCACAACACTAGAATGTCCTTAAAGGGTGGACCCAGTGGATCCACTCAGCCTCAGTATAAGGACATGGCTTTCTCTGACTTGAGAGCCATGTGTGTTGACAGACACCTGAGGCTAGGACAGAGTCCCTCAACACTACACCTGATAGATCTGCTGACAGCAGATGACCTTAGATTGGCTCTAGGAGCTAAAGGGTCTGAATCAGTGGGTGGGTCAGTCATAGTATCTGGGTCAGATGATGAAAATCAGAATGACCAAGACTCTGTGATTGAAGGGCCAGGCTTCAAGGGGCCTGAAAAGGACAGAGGAATTCTCCCTAAGAGAACTGACAGAGAGGAGGAGAGGCACAGATCCCCTTCCAGGGAATCTGACCACTCTTATCACTCTGGCAGAGAATTTGTCCAGCAGAGGAGCTCATACTTTTCCTTAAGAGAGACCTCCTCTGAGAGAAGGTGCAAACTGCTCCAGTATGAGGAGGCCAAAGTGGCCCTCAGAACCAAGCAGTTGGCACTGGATAGGAAGCCCTGGAGATCCAGAGAGCTTCTAGAAGAGAGGGGTTAGAACCCCCTGGTGGCAGCAACAGTGTCCCTAGAGGCAGAGAATATATTCCTGACCATAGGAACCTGAGCAAGGTTGTTCCTCCCTACCAGAGTGGGGATGATATCCACAAGTGGATAACTGCTATGGAGAGGGCCTGTAGAGTACAGCAGGTCCCCCAAAAGCAGTGGGCAGCAATCTTGTGGCTCTCCTTTTCAGATAAAGGAAGAGACAAGCTCCTCACTGTTAGAGAGGAGGATGCTGATGATTATGAGGTCCTGAAGAGTGCACTGATAGATGGGTTTGGCTTAACCACTGAGCAGTACAGGTTGAAGTTCAGAGATACCCAGAAGGCACAGACTCAGGACTGGACTGACTTTGTAGATTGTGCATCCAAGGCTCTGGAGGGTTGGCTGGTTGGCAGTAGGGTTACTGATTTCAAAGGATTTTATAATCTAATGATGAGAGAACAGATCCTTAATAATTGTCAAAACCAGCTTTTACACCAGTACCTGGTGGACTCTGATCTCACCTCTCCCCAAGAATTGGGAAAGAAGGCAGACAAATGGGTCAGAACCAGGGTAAGGCCTAAGAATCAGGGTGGTGACCACAAGAAAGATTCTACCAAGTCCGAAGAGAAAGGTGGGGATAAATCTAAGGATAAGTCCACTACAGGGCCCCAAAAGTCCTCTTCTGGGGGTGGGTCCCAAACTCCTTCCTCTCCTGAAAAGAAACCCTAATGCCATGTCTGTAAAAAGCCTGGGCACTGGAAATCTGATCCCAGTTGTCCCAGGATTGGCAATAAAGAAAATGTTCCTCCAACAACTACTACCACCCCTCCTGGTACTACCAGTAGTAATCCTCCAGTTGGGAGTAGTGCACCCAAAAGTTAGGTGCTTTTGCAAAAGGAACAGAGGTGGGCCCTAGTTTAGACAGGACCCCCTCAACAGACTCCTCAGATTCTGATGGTGGTATAGGATTTGCCACCTTTACCGTGGGTCCCACAGCATTGGGCAGGTACAGACTGGAGCCAATAATTAATGGTCAGAAAGCTGTGGCATTTAGGGACACAGGGGCTAGTGTCACCATGGTGGCAGGGAAACTAGTCCCCCCTCACCAGCTTTTACCTGAGTTTAAATACCAGGTGACCAACATTGATGGTGTCAGAACAGATCACCCCATGGCCATAGTCAATCTCAGCTGGGAGGGGGTCACAGGCCCAAAGAGAGTGGCAGTGTCCCCAACCTTACCTGTAGATTGCCTGATGGGCAATGATCTGGAAATTTCAGCCTGGGCTGAAATTGAACACCAAACCCATCTGAGGATGTTGGGTGTCCCTGTAAAGGTTAGTGGGGCTGTGATGGCCACAGCCCCAGCCCAAGATTTTGGAGAGATGGAGCCTGGAAGAATGGCCCACTCTCCCCCAGAAGAGAGCACAAGGGTTGAAGAAAAGTCTTCTTCCCTCCAGACAGTAGGTAAGGGTCAGCCTCCTCAGGGAACTGACCCTCCCCTAGTGAAGGAACTGCCACAGAGGTAGTCAGGCCTGGCCTGGCCCCACCCCTGATGGCAGAGGACCCTTCCAAGGTGGTACCCAGTCTGGAGCAGGTAAACTGCCCCTCTCTACCCTGCCTCAGTCAGCCCAGGGCTGCAGAGGTCAGGGAGGTCAGTGGACCCCCAGGGCCCCCTGTCCAGAGGAACCCCCCATCAGCAGATTAGGGGCACCCAGTCTAGTAGCCCTAGCCAGGTGAAAATTCCTCAACCCACTGAGGGATCCCCCATACCTTTATGTAGGGACCTCCCCCAGAAGGACTCTGTTAGGCAAGGGCAAACCTGGGACCAAAAGGTTCCAAACATGCCATGTCCCTCCAGTGTTCCATCCAAAGGGACCCAACCCCCAGCTGTAGGCAGTCAAAGGTTGACCCTTAGAGCAAAGTGCAACTCAGTCATGGAAAGACAGGCATACATGGTGACCAGTGATCTGAGGAAACTGAGGCCAACCTTCCTAGGGCCTCACTTCCCTACTCAGACACCCCACCAGCCTTGTACTTTACCAAAGCACACCAGAGGTAGTGATTCCCCATGGTGGAGACCCTCTCATACCCTTAGGGTGAGGGATTGCTTAGTGGACCATAAGACAGGGGGCAACCATGCTAGTGCAGGTGCTTCCTTATATGACCACTTAATCAATAAAGGCTCAACTGGTCAAGGTTAGCCTTATCTCCTTTCGTTTGGGGGGTTATGTAGGAAGGTGGAATCTGACTATATGGTTGCCCCCACTTTTTTCCTGGTGTTTTGCTGGTTTATGACTTAGTTGGACTGGGACCCTGCTATTCAGGGCCCCAGTCTATCTGCTCTCTCTAAACGACATGGAGTGCACTCTAGGTGCACTAGTGATTGGATACTGTGGTGCCTTATGAGTCCCTAGTATATGGTACCTTAGGTACCAAGGGCATAGGTACTTCACAGGCCTACCAGGGGCTGCAGCATGTATTATGCCACCCCTGGGAAGCAGTCTAAATCTGACACCACAGGCCTGCTACTGCAGCCTGGGTGAGGTGGTGCTAGCACCCCTCACTGAGATATAGGTTTCCTATATCTCTCCTGCACACACATATAAACCTATCAGTCACCCCTAAGGCAGGCCCTACCAATCCTGAGGGCAGGGTGCTTGGCTTCTATGTGAGGGGGTGCCTCTGCCTGAGCAGGGCCCCTCTGCAGCTCTCAGAGTCTATTCTCTGGTGCTGTTTGTGGATGCGGTTAAACCATATACTATTAAGTGCATTATATCCTCGCGGTAAATGCTAACTTTGGAATGGCTGCATCAAAACATGTCGTGTTTGGTGTCAAACATCTTGGAATACCACCCCCGCCAATCTTGGCAGCGGGGGTAGCATTCCACCCTTCTAGAGGGATAAGACATGTACCTGCTGTGGAAACGCGGTAGAATCCTAAAGAGCCCTGGCATCACAAAATGGATGCCACCAGTCACAGACACTGGGCTGCCCTCCTGCTGATGACCGAAACTCGCAGTGGAGGAAGCCCAACAATAGGCATCCTGTCACAGGGAGGTGTAACCACCTCCCAGACAGGGTTTAGTGTATTGGGGCTCGGTGGGTGCACTCTTAGAGTGCTTTGAAGTCCTGCACTGGGGGAGCAGAAGGCTCCTCTGTGCATATGCCAGTTCAAACCAGCTCAGGGGCTACCTGCCCCTGCTCTGGCGCGAAACTGGACAAAGGGAAGTGGGTGTAGCCACCCCCTCCCTTGACCCTCCCATAGGTGGGGTCATAGAGCTAGTCCATCCCCTCTTTTCAGTATAAGAAGGGGAACCCTTGAACTTGCTAGTTAGATAACCCCTGGACGACGCTCTACAGAAGAATCCTGGCCCTTCGACGTTCCACTACCTTTGGAAGACAGAAGAATCTCCTTGGAGTCAAGGAGTGACTCCCCTGCTTGGCAGGCACCAAAAACGACAACGACGGTCGCAAACTACGCCGCTCCCGCCGGAGTCCGAAGTCCCTGCAGCCCAAGAAGTGGATTTCCTGACTTCTCCAAGGCCATCGTGAGTCCCCAGCGAAGCTGAGGCAAGTGGACCCCACGAGTGACGAGGAACCGCGACCCCTGGGTACCGTGCACTATTGTCGAGTGCAACCCCTTCACAACGTTCTACAAACTTGTGCTTTGGACCACGTGTGGTCCCGACCTCCAGCAGGAATCCCTCCGAAGATCAGCGGCCTACACCGTCCCGAGTGACCGTGGGCCCCTGTTGAGTGATTCCGCCCGAGGTGTCTTCGCGATCCCTTGCCAGCCGGCTCGTGGGTCCCCAGAAGACTTCTTAAAGAAACCAAAGGGCTCCCTGGTTGCTCCAGGCCTGCCCTGACTTACCCTCGCTGGGTGAGTCCCTCAGACCTTGCTGGTCTGTGCCATCGACTTTTCTTCATCTCCCCGAGACTTGCTGTTGCCAAGGCTTGTTGGCTCCAATCGAGTTGCCGACACCGCAGTAAGCTGCAGACTTCATGGGACACACAGAATCCAGCTCCTGGTCGTCGTCGACGCCTCCTGGACCTCGTGGCTGAAGAGTCAAGGCACCCGCAACCAGACCTGAATCAACCGACGACGGTGGGCATCCATCTTCCTTGCCCCGAGTCACTGCCAAGTGACTTTGAACACTGTCCCCTCTGCTTTCAGGTCATCCTTCTTCAGAATCCAGGCTTGGATTCCACCGGACACTTCTTCAGCTCCCGCAAGCAGCAAGTCTTCTTTGTTCGCCATTGAAAACGACGCCGCGACCCGACACCAAAGGACACCTATGCACCCGGCTTCCCTGGGTGAGGTAACTCCAGCACTACGGTGCTCCTGTGGGTGTGGGCCCTAGAACTACTTACCCTGTAAGTGACTTGCTTGTAGGTTCTCCCGAAGTATCCTAGAACTCTTAATTTCCAACCGCGACTTGCCCCATTGAAGTTAACGGCGATCCGCGCCTGTGTATCCACACTGCACGCGTCCCCCGTGGGTCCTTTACTTACCTGTCTTGGGTGGTTTCGTGAGGCCCCAGCGCTTCTGAAGGCCCTAGGCCTTGTCTCCCTGCAAGTCGTTGTTGCTAAGTCCCTTTTTTAGTATATGGTCTGGTACGCCCCTAGGGCCCCAGCCATATTTTGTGCTTAACTTATTGAGAAACGTTGATTTGTGCATATGTTTGTCTTCTAATCTCATAAAGAGATTAGTAGAGAGTTATTTAGAAATAAATACATATATATTTGATATATATACCTGTGTGGTGTCTTTTCATTTGGTGATTCAAGAGATTATATGGTAAAACAAGCTGCTTTACATTCCTTCAAGACTTAGCCTGAAGGCTGCTCTCCACAGCTACCACTAGGATAGCTTTCTTTAAAAGGTTGTCTTAAACCTATCTACCATAAGAGTCGATTTGCCCTGGTGCAAGGTGTCCACTTTAATTAGTGAACAGCATATACCAGGCCAACTTCTCACAATGCCCCTCATCTAGTGCAATTGGCTCAGTTTTAAGAATAACCACATGTGGTAAGTGGCCATTGAGTCACATATGGAAATGTGAGCGAATGTGATTGTTCAGTTGCTTAACCGCTTAAGCTAGACATGATATTTACCTTCATGCTTTCTTGTAATTTCGTAATTTTATTTTTATTTGATTCAGACCTCAACTGAGATCAACAAATACAGATATGAATTTATTATTATTGAATTTAAAATGATTAAAAAGGTAATACTTTTAAAACACACTATAAAATGGAAAGTAATGATGTTTTATCGCCTACTTATACATCATTCATTAGAATAAAATAAACTCTTAAGATTGTACATTTTACCTTTAGAACAGCTTCAGAAAACTTTGCAAAAACTTTCTCGAATTTGCTCATAACGCAGCATTTGTCCACTCTTTTTTTAAAATAAATTATCGGGTGGAGAACCCCCCCCCCCCCAAACCCCTCCACAATGTTGGTGGGGCTAGCTCGCTTCACTCTCACCACATCACACTCAGCCAAAATTTTACACCCCACCACTTTAAAATGTCACCAGCCACCACTGCTGCCACTCCTGCTGATACCCGCCTCGGTGCACCTCTCGTCCCGACAGTCCATAGGCCACAAAGCACAAGCTCCCTACCCAATCCAGACGCTGCCCTCATTCTATACCTAGCATGAGAGAAGCGCCAGGATTGGCCTGAGCGGGCTGATCTGATGTTCGCTCAGTCACAAGGAGCCTGTGCCTTTTCTCCACCCAGCTGTGCAACACAGCTCGGCTGGAGAAACATAAGTGCGCATGTCGGTTTGGCCGTCCTAAACTGGTCGGCCAAACCGACATGTGCAATTACAGTGCCCACCACTCCTTCTCCCTGCCACAGCCCGGCCCTAGACTCCATCTTTCGGCTCAGTCAGACAGTGATAAATATAATGATAATAACATTGTTTTATCATCATTTTATTTATCATCTGCTGGCTCTGAGCAGTGGGGCGACGCTCCTCCGCCATTACGAAGGAGCCTTCCCAGCCTGGAGACAACATGCGACCCCCAAGTGAGAGCTCCCTATGCCCGAGCACCGGGTTTCAGTGTCTCCCGAGGTGCTGATGCGTCAAAGAGACCAAGTTATGGTGACTAGTCCTATCTGATGCTCTACGTTCGAAAAGGATCTTTTTGGGTCTCAAGAAACATCATCCTCACATGCCGAACTCAAATGCATCTCAGTATACGCTCGAAACCAATCGTGGGGAAAAAATCCTACCTAACACCGAGTCGGTGCCCATGCACATTGCCCACCAGGAGGAAGAGCCACATCACTAATCAAGACCAAAGAGACTTATTCCAGCCCTGAGCTAGATTGTTGAGGTATGCAAAGCATATGTATCTACTCAAGAATTGACGACCTATTTGAAAATAAAAGACTGTATATCATACAATCCATCTCATTAAATGCAGCCATCATAATTGCTTTCGACTTCAAAAAAACACAAAAGGCAATCTATATCCTGGGATTCTATGCAAAAATAGCTAGACATGATATTTACCTTCATGCTTCTCAAATTTGATCATAATGCAGCATTTGTCCACTCTCTATTTGAAATAAATTATCAGGTGAAGATCCCCCCCCCCTTCCCCCCCACCAACCTTCCACAATGTCGGTCGGGTTTGCTTGCTTCACTCCCACCACATAACACTCAGCCAAAATTTTACACCCCTACCACTTTAAAATGTCACTAGCCGCCACTGCTCAGTATATTTGCGTGTGTGGAGTATGAGACCCTATTCTGTCGTTGTTATTATTATTATTAAAATCTCAATAAAGAAATGTGCAACAAAAAAAACCCAGAAACTCTATCCTTAGGATGTTGGGAAAAGCAGGGGTGCATTGAGGGGGTGTGAACCACCTACAGTTACAGGTCTTCTGCGGTAACCTGCTGCTTGGTCAGCCTAATTCAGGGTGTTGCAAAACTCACATTTTCATGTGTTCTAAAACTATCTACTAAAGATTTCAGACATGACAAAATCAGGACTAAGGAAAAGCCGTCTACAGAAATCTCACCAAGACCAAATACATCATGCTTTTGCCTCTCTTTTCGACCAGGTTCACCTAGAGCAGGAGCGTGGCAAGTCTTGGTGCAGCAGGTGAAGCGGCACCGGGACCCAGCGCCCTAAAGGGCCCATTGAACCCTGATAATTGCGATACTTTACTGCCCCGACAGCAGTCAAAGGGGTCATTTTCCTTGCCTGACCAGGGCCCACGGCATCCAGGCTACGTCATTGACTAGAAATGGACAGGTCTTCCTTAAACTGCGTCTTCTTAGTCAAGAACTCAAACTCGCAACCTGTTTTCATACATTTTTGAATTATATAAGTATTCTAGAGTGGCGATGTTCTGTGGTAGATCTACCAAGCAACCTGCAGCTTCCAAGAACCTTTGCCCCCCCAAAAATTCGAAAATAAATACAAACCTATAAATACATTATAAACAGGCCTTAGGAAATGTAGTTTCAAATCTACAACGTTTTTGCAAGGGTATATACAGGGCACATCTACTTACTATTGTATAGGCCCGCATGCAAAACACTAAATTATGCGGCGCTGCATAAGTGCCCACACACAATGTAATAAATGTGGCTACATAGTGTCTTCCTTGAACACTTCTGTGAATGGCATTGCTAATTTTTTTCTGCGGTAACAAGATACTCGTGACATAGTTCAAATCTTGCCATATAGGGCAGGAGACACTTTTATAGTCTGGTGGAAACATTTCTCCAATTTGTAGTGGCAAATGTGAATATGCAGTAAAATCCTCCGGTTAAATTTCCTTCACTATAGTCCCTTGTGGAGGGATTTCAACCAGTGGATTTTACTGCATATTTAAAGTTCCCTCCAGATGACTTATGGTTCCTCCAGATTCTAAATAAGGCTCTATGGGCCACCTGTATGAAACAATTTTGCATTTGCAAACGGTGCAGATCGCAAAATGTGGCCGTTTGCAAATGCAAAATATCCTTTCATGATGTATGAAAGGCTTTGCAGTCGCAAATTTAGGTAACACATTTTTTTCGATTACCTAAAATTGCGAATGCAAATAGGGAATTGCAATTTGCGATTCTGTAAGCACATGTATGAAGCTTTTTCCAAATGCAAACTGTGCATTTAGGAAAATGCAATTACCATTGACTTCAAGTCGATGATAACCATGTGCAAACTTTGAGAAATGCACAAAACTGCATTTTTCAAAGTGCCATGTAGCGTACACATGCCACCTATGGCATGTGGGCTCTTTACAGGTGCACATTAATTTATTTGGGGTGCTTCAAGGGGGCTTTTAGGCCCCCGGGCACCCTTGGCTTTGCATTCGCTAATTTGTGATTAACAATTAGGTAATCGCAAATTAGCTAATGCAAAACCATTCGCACCTATGGACCTTTATGCCCATAGGAACGAATGGAGTAGTATTACCTACTAGCGATTACCTATTTACTGAATCTCTATTAGGTAATCTTAAGGAATCGCAAAATCTTTGGCAATTCCTTTCATACATAGCATTTTGCGATTACCAAATAGCGATTCGGTTAAAAGAGCTATTTGGTAATCGCAAAATGTATTTTGATACATGTGGCCCTGTATCTGTTAACAGGGTTCTTTTTTGTAGGCATTTTTATGTCGAAACTGAGTAGAGCGGGATTGCACCCTGTATTCTGCATTAGCCTTAGCCTTGTTTTCACAATCCGTGGGAGCGACCGGGAGTTGCTTGGACCGGCTCCGGAGATATCTTTCGGGCCAGGGACATTCTTTCACAGGAAAAGCCGCAGGGCGAGGAAGGAGCCGGAATGTCAGGGGACAGCCCGGTGATGGATTTATTGCGAGGATGTCAGACCTCCGGGATTACCTGAGGGCGGGGACAGATAAGCGCTCGATGTGTACCCACGTTTGGACAAATCTTCCTCTTAAACTTAAGGGTCTTATCTGCAGCGAGCCAGCCTCTCTTATCTCGGGTAAAGGCCCCCCTCCCACCCGTTTATCCACGCCTGAAGACCCCCTCTTATCTGTAGGCCCGGGCCCGGCTGCTCCCTCTCCGCTCAGGGGTTGAGTGACAAGGTAAACGGGGCTTTCATTTCACCCAGCCCCAGTGATAAGCAGAGTGGCCGGTCAGCACGAAGTCAACACTAACGACACAACTACACACTCAAACTTGAGCCCGCCACCCCGGACTTTGGATTCAAACAAGCTGTCAAGCAGTGGCGTCACGCAAAATGAACGCCCCCCCCCACACAGAATGTGAAGAGGGGCCCCTGAATCACGTTTCACAGATAGTCATTGCCATTGGGCTGGATGGGGCCCCATGAAGGGAAGAGGGGCCCCCCTGCCCCACAGGGGCTTGCGCTACGACCCTGCTGCGAAGAGAGATATTATTGAGGTCTGAGTAGGAGCGGGGTCAGAGGGCGTTGAGACAGAGCGAGGTCCTGCCACAGCCACTAAGGGTTATTAGATTGAACGTCTGCTGGCAGTAGGAGCCTACAATATCTATGGAGGCTGCAGTGAAGATGTAAGTCCCATCGATACCTACCCTCAATCACACTCCAACAAATGCGACAATTCCGACGATTTCATCTCACCCAATAACAAGCATTGGCAAAGCCAATAGGTCTCGCCTGTGCAAGAGCTATTGGCTTTGCCAATAGGTTTTTAGCAATGCTGTACTCCAGAGTGGCTGCTCTTTCAGCATGGCTAAAATGTTAGTAGGCTAAAGGAGAGTGGTATGGAGCATAGTGTTGTAAAGTGGAGTAGAGTGGAGTGTTATGGAGTTGCGTAGAGTGGCGTGGAGTGGCATACAGTAGAGTTGAGTAGCATGGGGAGGAGTGAACTGGAGTGCCATAGAGTAGCGTACAGTGTTGTGGCATGTCTTGGAGGGAGAAGAGTGTCGTAGAAAGGAAGGGCATAGAGTTGAGTGGCGTAGAGTTGAGCACAGTGTTGGAGTTGAGTAGAGTGTCGTAGAATGGAGTGGCATAGAGTGCCATGGAGTGGTGAAGAGCAGAGTGCAGTAGCATAGAGGGTGCTGCGTAGGATAGAGGAGAGTGTTTTAGAGTAGAGTGGTGTACAGGGTAGTAGATTGTCAGAGTGGAGTGGCATGGAGTAAAGTGGATTATAGTGGAGTAGTAGGTCAGAATGGAGTAGAGTAAAGTGGCATGGAGTGGCATAGAGGGGGTTGCGTAGAGTGCCGCAGAGTGGAGTAGTGTTATAGAATGGGAGAGTGGAGTGGCATAGTGTGGAGTTAAGTGTCAGTGGAGCAGAGTTTAATGGAGTAGGAGTATCACAGAGAGGAGTATCATGGAGTGGAGTGTCGTAGAGTGGAGTAGGGTGGCTTAGTGTGAAGTGGCATAAAGTAGAGTGGTGCAGAGTAGCTTGGCATATAGTGCAGTGGCGTAGAGTGCATTGGTTTTGATTAAAGTGGCATAGCGTGCATTGGCGTAGAGTGCAGTGACGCAGAGTAGCGTAGAGTGCATTGGCAGAGAGTCGAGCAGTGCAGAGTCGATTACAGTGGTGTAGGATGCTATGGTGTAGAGTGGAGTGGGGCAGGGTGGAATAGAGTGGGGCAGGGTGGAATAGAGTGGGGCAGGGTGGAATAGAGTGGGGCAGGGTGGAGTAGAGTGGTGCAGGGCGGAGTAGAGTGCACAGAGTGGAGTAGAGTGGTGTAGAGTGAAGTGGCATAGAGTGGAGTGGTGCAGGGTAGAACGCAGAGGTGTATGGTAGAGTGGCATAGAGTGTAGTGGCATAGAGTTCAGTCATGCAGAGTAGAGTGTCAGAGCGCAGGGTCGTAGAGTGCAGGGTTGTAGAATTCAGTAGAGTGGGTTCAGAGAAGAGTGGTGCAGAGAGTAGAGACGTAGAGCACAGTGGTGTAGAGTAGACAAAAGTGGGGTAGAGCGCATGACATACAGTGCAATGGTGTAGAGTGACGTAGCATCCAGTGGGATAGAGTGCAGTGGCATAGAGTAAAATGTTGTAGAGTATAGTGGCGTACACTGCAGTGGTGCACCCTTTACCTACCGGATCCGTCTTGGACTTGCGCAAAAACACCACCAGCACTCCCTCCATGATTCTTGCGTCCTGCAATTGAAGCCCCCCTACTTGGTCAGTCTTGGATGACCCCACTAACTCCCCCAGCTGGAAAGCCCTGTAAAAGGCTAGGGAGAAGGCTGCACCAAATAAGATGCTCTCATAGTTCGAGCAGCATACCGCTCGCAAGGCCCCTAATATGTCCCCCAGTGTGCTCACATCTAACGGCCTCCTGTGGTCCTTCCTAGCCCCCTCGAGTCTGGCCCAACCTGAAAGCGCCTTCTTGACTAAGAAAGTAGCGCCTGGATCGCGTTCGCCTGCCACTTTTGCAAAGAAACTTACTGCTGTAATGTGCGCCCTAGCATAAGAAGCTGGCCTGCCCTGATCTCTTAAAGCTTGTAAAAAGCTGCTTATGGCTTCTGGACTAAATAGGCACCTCAGCCCTGCGCGCTGCACAAACATTCTGTATGCTTTGAAATGCTGTAGGTAAGTTCTCCGGGTGCGCTCGCTCAATGATGCACCCACCAGCCCCGCTAGAGCGGGGCACCAATCCTCCACAGAAATGTCGGGAACACTGTCATCTGATCCTCTGCCTGCGGATGGAACCTCCGGAAATCCTGCAACTTGGAGCGAGACAAAGCGTCAGCAGCCTGATTCTCAACACCTGGGATATGCGCAGCCTTAAACAGCAAATTCAGCTTCAAGCAAGCTAAAACTAAATGCTTCAACAGCCTTAGTACGTGTCTGCAGGATGCCCCTTGCCTGTTAATGGCCTCCACTACTGCCATATTGTCGGACCAAAAGACCACCGATTTGTTTCTAAAGAATTGCGCCCAAACTGTCACTGCTACCACGATTCGAAACAACTCTAAAAATGCTATGTTCTTGGTCAAACCGCTCTCATGCCAAGCTGCCGGCCAGTCCTCCCTGCACCAGCGCGACCCTAGTACAGCTCCAAACCCTACACTACCAGCGGAGTCCGTAAGTAAACCCAACTCTGGACTGGAGATGATCGGCGCTGGCCATACCACCTTACTGTTAAACTCGCTCAAGAAGCTGCGCCACACTTTCAGGTCTTCTCGCACCTCAGCCTGCAGCCGCACGTGATGGTGTTTCTGAGTCAAACTCGCCATTGCCCTAGCTATTGACCTTGAGAAGGGGCGCCCCATCGGGATGATCCGCAATGCAAAATTCAGCTGACCTACTAGTACTTGGAGTTGATGCAATGTGACCTTCAGTCTAGCCAGGGCTGCATCAATTGCCTGTGAAAACGCCTGCACCTTGTCTACTGGCAACCTGCATTCCCCTATCATTGTGTCTATCTCAATGCCGAGGAAGGACATGCACCTTGCAGGGCCTACGGTCTTACCGGGCGCCAATGGCACCCCGAACTCTTCAAACATTTCCACTAGTTCCGCCAGCGCCTGACCACATTCCCCAGTTGCCGGGGGACCCATGACCATGAAATCATCTAAGTAATGCACAATGTCCCTGCGACCCGTCCTAACAGTGAAAAGCCATTGTAGCATTGAACTGAACATCTCAAAGTACTTGCATGAAACTGCACAACCCATCGGCATACATTTATCATAATAGAACCCGTGGTTCAGCTGAAAACCTAACAAATGATAGTCCTCTGGATGTACAGGCATGAGCCGGAAAGCTGACTCAATGTCTGTTTTTGCCATGTAGGCATTGGGCCCTAACTCACGCAGCTTCTGCAATGCTGTGTCAAAGGAAGAATAAGTTACCGAGCACAGGGACGGATCTATGGCGTCATTCACTGAAGCACCCCTCGGCGCCAATAGGTTATGGATCATCGTGAACTGGCCCGGCTCCTTTTTGGGAACCACTCCCAGCGGTGAACAAACATAACCGGGCAACGGGGGGGGAAGAGAATGGGCCCGCTATCCGCCCCAGTGCCTTCTCCTTACTAACTTTCTGAGACACGACTGAGGCATGCATGCATGCTGATAACAGATTGTTGCAATGTGCCACCGGCGGAACTCCCTGGGCTGGGATGCGAAAACACGTGGAGAACCCCTGGAAAATTGTCCTGGCTGCCCTCCTGTCAGGATACTGATTCAACCAGAAAATCAGTTTCCCTATCTTCACTGGGGTAGGTAACCTACTGCTGTGGTGGCTTCTGATCCCTACCTCTGTCCTTTGATTTTTTGTGACACTTAAACTCGGGGTGGGAGGGGTGGCCGCAGAATGCGCACGGGTGCTTAAATTTACATGTCCCTGCTGGCCACGTACACACTTTCCTATTGAATGCCCAACACGTCCCTTTCTTCTCGCCTGCCCCTCCCTGCGAAGTCCGAAAGGGCTGCTTCATTGGTGCCTTATTGTTGATACTCTCTAACCACACATTAACCTCCGTCTGATCCCACTCCATGCCAGGGTCCTCTACCTTTGCCGATCTAAAATCCCTGTCATAGTCCATCCATGCTGTTCCCCCATAGGTTACATGGGCCTTCAGAATCTTGTTAGCGTAACATATTAATGGGATGGCTAACTCAGGCTTCTTTTCCAACATTACCGTGGAGAAAACATTGAAACCAAACTGCCAATTAGTGATAGACTCTTCCACCCTAGGCTTTCTATCCTTGAAGGAACCCTCCTTCCCCTCCTTGTCTTTTGGCTCCACCTCCCGCCTTTTCGGCCTGATTAAGGAATACATATCCACAAATTCCCCTTTCCAAATCTTCTCCCTCACTTCCTGAGACACATGCGCCGCCAATTTACCGCGCTTGGATAACACCGTATCCTGTCCCCCGATTGCCTTGCTCCCGCTGTCTGCGGACTTATTTGAGCTCTCTACCGACTTACCTGTTGCGGCGCCTGTCGTTGCCTCAGTTTGGGCGGGGGCTGCTTGACCCACCGCTGGAGGAGCCACACTCCCTGCCTTGTCCTGCGCTTTTCCTAAGAGCGCCACCTGTTTACTGATTTCGTGAAGGGCAGACTCGGTGGCTGATTGAGGCATCTACGGTGCCACTGGTGCACTGTCCACCTTGCTCGGCGCCCCTGGGGCTGCCAATTGTGCCAGCAATGTGGCCACAGACGTCAATATGCTGGCCGTGGGATTCGCGTCCCTACCTGTCTGCTCTTTTGGTTGGCCTGCGGCTAGGGGGACCCCCTCCGTCAATGCCTTGGCTGATTCTAGCGATGCCCCACCTAAGACATTCTGCGGCGCAGGAATTGCGACTGGCGGCTCCGCTGGACTCCCAGGGTTAGGTGCTGGCGCCAAGGCCTTCAAGGCGCCCCTGATTTCTGCCAATATCGTCCCAACCTCATCGCGCTCCCCCACCCTAGGGACTGGTTGCACCGGCTCAAGCAGCGGGGGTGCAATGGGGGTCTCCGGTAACTGAGGCAGCCGCTCCGGCTCCTTGTTCCCTTGTCCCTTCCTATTGCCTTTGTTAACCTTGGGGCCCTTCCCTTTATCCTTGCCTGGCTGAGTCCTGGGTCTTTTCTCTAGTGGAGGGAAAGCTGCCTTTGGAGGGACACTGGATCTGCGCGGGCGATCACCCCCCTCTGTGTCAGGGACTGGCTCCGGGGCCTGATCCCTATCTGGTATAGGTTCTCGCTCCTGATCCCCCTGCTCCTCTTCACTCTCATCCTCCTGGCCCAGCTTAGCCAAAACCAACTTTAACAGCTGCGCGAGGTCTGGCTCCACACCCTTGCGCTTCTTACTAAGTCCTTTTGCCGGCATTCTCCCCCTGTGTCCGCAAACGCCCGCCTGTAATCCTGAACAATGGCCCCTTATACAAACTTCCTTTTGCCTCCCACAGCGTCACCTGTTCTTGCTTGCGCTGTGCCCACCCAAAAAGTGGGGGGGGGGGATTGGCGCGCTGCAACTCCCTCGTTCAGCAATCAATCCCACGCAACCAGCACCTGCACGTGTCTATTGTCCTGGAACTGGTTGTTGACTAGGGATTTTTCCGTTATCAAAAGTTGCTCCCCAAGGTGGCCTGAGCGCGCTTTATTCCTTTACTCTAGCAGCGCTTTACTGATGCCCCACAGAGTTGACAATGCCTGCGCCCGCTCTCCCGCTCACATCCCTTTGGGAATAGCTTACGCAATAACTCCACAATCACCGCCGTTCCCCCGGGTCACCTGCTAACCCTTCTACAATGTCCGCGCCCCCTCTCCCGCTCAACCAAGCGATAGCCTCACAGCACCGAGCCCCCAGGCGCCGCGCACGCACACACTAAGGCGGGATCTCGCAATCACCCGATACTCCGCCTAAAGCCGCGCCATGCCCCCAGCGCTATATTGCTACCGTGCCCCAAATGCCCAACGCGCGTGCACAGAAAGTATGCCAAAATCGTCAATCACCGAGCCCCGCTATGCCCCCCCCACACGCTGCGTTCGCACAGTGCGCAACCTGGCGGGAGATTCAAAATTCAACGGGACTTGGCTCCACGCAACGCTGGTCCCCGCTCGCTGGAGGGACTTGAGCCGGGAATCAGCGCGCAGATCCGGGCAGCCTCCGAGAGCCGATGGCTCGCAGACCAAATACCAAAATACTCTACACAAACTGCTAAGGCTGCCCGAAGCCCGCACCAACCCCCGACACCTTACCTCCGTCCACGTGGGGGGACCCGAAGAAGCTCCTGACACCGGCCCGGAATTCCGCTCGCTTCACCACTCGTTCTCAGCAAAAACCGCCCGCCTGCACTAGTTTGGAGGTGTCGTACACCCTCCTGGGACCCGGCGCGAAAAAAGAGAGGGCCACCGTCGATGCCCTGAGGCCTAAATAGGCCAATGCTCCTCCCTCCTTCCGGCGCCGGGCCCCAGGCCGGAAACACGTCACGAGGCAGTGCCCCGGAAGTAATTCCACCTCTAGCCGGTCGCCAATGGGGCTACCCCGGCCATGCGAGTGGGCGTGGCGTGGATCCCGGGGCCGGGCCCTAATGGCGCGCTTCGTAATTCTCGCGCTCCTCCAGAGTAGTTGGCATAGGTACAGTGGCATAGGTTCCATTGGTTTTGAGTAAAGTGGTGTAGAGTGAATTGGCGTAGAGTGCCTCCCCGGCCGCTCACGTGACTTGGTCAGCTGACAGTTCTCCCTTCAAAGAGGAAGAGACGGAAGAACTGGTGTGCTCGTCGTGGACTCGTCTACCTGCATCGGAGGAGCCAGAACCTGAAGTACGGACCTTCCTTGTGGCGCCAGGGCTAGGAGGACTGCAGAACTCTGCCGAGCCGAAAGCGGAACCGAAAGCAGAAGCCCAGCAGACAGACGGATCACCAGACGAGGACCAGGGAAAGAGGGAGCCGGACCCGCTCTGTCAACACGCTGAAGCCCGCCACGGCCCAGGAGGGTCGTGGCTTACAAAGGTACGGGACCAACTGGGGGCCGTGTGGGATAAGGGGAAGTCGGGAGGAAGGGACGGGCCGCCCGCTAAACCGCTATAGTTTGGAGCCGTGTGTAGCTACCTTATTCTCACGGCACGTAAATACTTCCAGGAAAGTATTAGCGCGTCACTGGTGTTGGTCGGGTGTTTGTTCCTTCACTCCCCCTTTCCCGGTTTTCTTTGTGCCACAACGCAACGTTCCCCTTACGAGGTCTTTTCTTTTCCTTCTTTTTGTGTCCCTGTAAACTGGGTCGCAGAACGGAGGAAGCTACCTGACAGACTCCTTTCTCTCATGGGACAAGAAGCCACAAGAACCTCACGAATACCCCCTACTCTCTGACGCAAGAGAGTGAAGACTCCTTCAACTCCTTATGTGAACCCTGTTCTATGCCTGGGGAATGTACAAGAGTAAAATAAAACCCCTGTGTTTGCAAAAACAATCCCTGTCTCCTTGCCTTCTTCTCCTCTGCGCCACAGACGGGTTTATGAATCGGCTGACTGGATGGAAAGGCAGACAGAGACAAGTAGAGAGATACAGAGTCAGGTACACGTGGCAGCAAACAGGAAGACAGGTAGACAATAAAAGGCAGCAAGGCGAATAGACAAGTCGATAAGCAACCAAGCAGACATACAGACAGATGGTTAGGCGCGTATTGTTTGGTATTAAAATAGAGTATGGAAATGTTATGATGTGAACCTTTCCAACATTACAGACATGTGATAATAGGTAAACCTGCTCTAGAAAACATTGGTATTCTGTGAGCGAGCGGGTGTTGGGGATGAAGGGATATCAGTAGGAGTAAGGACGGTGTGTGATGAACGGGGGTCCTTGCCCTAGCTCACAACTAGCATGAGCTGGAATAACAAACAGGCTCCATGGAGAAAGTAAGCTGCATTCCTCTTACTTCTAAATACTCTCACTTTGAAGCCAGCCGAAAGCAAAATAAACACCAGGCTCCCTTGAAGACACAGCTTGACATTTGACCTCGGTCTTTGAATGGACAGCAAATATGACGAGATAAGAACAAGATTTAAAGGCCTGTTTATTACAGAAAACAAGTTCGTGGAAGAATACAGTAAACACAGCTTTGACATTGGGAGGGACAAACTGAGCCTAGACAGCCTAAAGCAAATAAAGCCAGAAAATGTAAAGCAAGAAATTGTGAGTTACAAACCACAAAGTAAATGGTAAGCAACAAGTGGAATGCATTCCCAGGTCCACTTTCTGAAACTCCCCAAGATGTCTTTAGCATAGATTTGCTGTCTGGCAGGCTGCAACCTAAAAAACACCAGGTTGCCCAGATTTAATAGGGTGGTAGGAGAGAATATACAGTTGTCCCTACAGAGTGGGTTGGATTGGAAAGAGGAAATAAAAAAAATGGTGTGGAATTCTAGAACTACTCCACATTCTACCACTGAGGAAACGCCATTTGTGTTAATGAGGGGCAGGAAAGCAAGTACAGTGGCTGTTCCGGCATGAATGAATAAGGGCAAGGTAGCGAAAGTGAATGAAGAAACAATGAGGGAAGGTGTGCATAGGAAGCAGCGCAGGTATGGATTAGCGATGGGAGAAGCTGTGGAGAGTTCCTCAAAAACTGAAGTTGGGGATTTGGTACAGGTGAGAAAATGTCATAAATCTAAGAAGGGAGAATCAAAATGGTCAGAACCTAAAAGGTGCAAGACGCATTGAAGTTTTCTGTTATAATGGATGATGGAAAAAGATGGAATATAAAGAATGTGGTGAAGTGTGGAGAGGCTGAAGTAGCACATTTCAAGGAAGGTTTGAAACACAAGGGTGAGGAGTCAAAAGAAGGAGGAAGTGTTTTTTTCCAAGATGAAATGCACAGAGATGTATCGAAAGAATGAGGAAAGAAAGAATGGTAGTATAGCTATGTCAAGTTTGAAGACATATGACAGAGAACAGGTGCGTAGGAGTAGGCGTCAAAGAATTGCTCCTAGGAAATTCAAGGACTATGTATAAGGAAATGCAGTATACATATTTGTATACTTTATTAGAATAAGCATGCTTAAGTTACTTAAGGATTAATTGCATATTGTGCTGACTGTGCACCAAGTTTAAGTATATGAGAAACATAATCAACATAAGACAAAGGTATGTAGTTATAAGTAAAACATGTTATTTGTTTATTGAGGGAGATATGTTGTATCTGGGACCTGGTGCCTTGGTGAGGGTTTGTCAAGGCAGTGATGTAATAAAGAGTGGTTTGGAATGTGGGGACAGGTTCATGTGAAAAGTGTCAGTTGCTACCTGCCTAGATCATGGGTTGTTTGCTGTTTTATAGCTTATTAGAACATTGGAATGTTGGGAGCTCCATTGAAGACAATGGAGTGCTCCCTGCTTCTACGGGCCGGTAAAGGCCCGCAGAGCAACAAAGCTTCGAAAAGCCTTTGTTTTATTTGTTAGAACATTCTGCCCTCTAGTGGCAGAATGTTCTAATAGCCTTATAGCCCTTCGTAGCTGGGCTATACCGGCTATTAAAGTCCCGCTCATTAAGAAAAGGAACGTTTTACCTGGCAGCTCTGAATTGATGATTACGGGCCGCTGCTGAATTATTCTCAGCAGCCCACGGGTAGATTAGCACCATATTATCAGTGTGCTGCACGAAAACTCACATAGTATACACACTTTGAGCTGTACTGGGCTACTGTATATACCCATTCTCCTAGCTGCCTCATGAGTACCAGTAGAGTACTCTCTTTAGCCATGGAGAAGGACAGAAAATTCAGAAGTGCCGGTACTTAGTACCAATGAGTTCCGGCCAGGGCTTTAAGTGGGCCGGGTCCTGCCGGTGCTCAGCACCGGCAGTTCTAAAAAGCAAGTGCTGAGACGGGTCCCTTTTGGGGCTCTCTATTTTTACCCTCACCATCCGAGTGAAAAAAAAACCTCTTAACTTGGCAGCAGCACTTCCCTTCACTGCTTTTGATGCATCTTTAAAGGGACTCGTTACAGTTCTTTCACAGTCTCATCATTTCAGAACTGAAGCATTTTAACTATTTTATATAAAGATGCCATTGTTGTTGCTTATTTATCTTATGCAACTAACAACCATTGACAAAGCCAGTAGTCTTGGCTTGCTGTAGGTGTAACGTTACTTGTTGTATTATATATTTGGATGCAAAGACAGAAAGAAGCAGCAAAATACCAGTCGGGTGGCATACTATCTAAGCAGAAATTTCTAACTTATGTGTTTAAGACACGCCCATCATTATATTGGCCACGCCCCTTTGAGAGACACCCCCCCCCCCCCAGTTTTTTCATCCCACTTAAGGCCCTGGTTCCGGCCCATTTAAAGCACTGAGGGGCACGTGCATCAAAGGTAGGAATTGCGAGTCCTTAATAGCGATTATTAAGGAATCGCTATTAAGGAGTCGCAATTACCTATGCATGTAGGTTTAACCCAAAAAAATGCGATTCCTACATATGCCTTAATAGCTAATCGCAAATTCCGACTTGCTATTAAGGAATGGCTTCCCATTCATTCCTATGGGCCTAGAGGCCCATAGGAATTAATGGGATTGCATTCGAAATTTGCGAGTACCAAATAGGTATTCGCAAATTGCGTATGCAATTTCAAGGGTGCAAGGGGGCCAAAAGGCCACCCTGATGCACCCCCAAAGAAGGTAAGTATGCACATGTGGTGCACACACATGCCCTAAGGACGGGTGTATGCACCACAATGCACTTTGAAAAATGCATTTTTTTGCATTTTTCAAAGGATTTGCAAATTACCATCAACTTGAAGTTGATGGTAATTTGCGATTCCAAATTGCGAAAACGCAATTTGCGAATGCATAATGCATCACATTTAGGGAATCGCAATTTGCGATTCCCTAACTGCATTCGCAAAATAGGTAATCACAAAATTTGCGATTACCTATTTTGCGAATTGCTTTTGGGTTGATGCATCCCAAATGGCAAAATACCAGTCGCAAAGGGGCCGATTCTGCGAATCGGCCCGTTTGCGACCGGTATTTTGCTTGATGCATGTGGCCCCAAAAATAATACTCTCTGCCACCAGTTTAACAGTGAAACGGGCGTGCGTAAGTCACGTGTCCATCAAAGAGAATACACCGAAGCAGGGGAGGCTGGAATAAAGTGAGCACAGCCGTATTTAAGATCTCTGTCAGAACATATGACATTTTCCAAGTCTGCAGTAGTTGGGGCGTACAAAAAAATCCAAAATAGCGCAAAGAGATGTCGACAAAATGAACATTCAGCTTAAATTATTTTTCCCAACATATATTGCCAAATTAAGCAAAGCACGGCATATCCAAATTGTAATTAAATCTGAATTCTTATTGATGTAAAACAGGTAGGATTTCTATAATTTAATGGATACTGAAGCATACATGCCAAACTGTTGCACCTTCTGGCACACAAATTCTATGGCAATGCCCTTTAATCTGTAAAAGTCAGACGGCACTTATAAACAGAGTCAAGCACAGGAAGAACAGGAAGCCAGCCAATCTGAAGGGATGGTAAGGAGGCTTTGCTCTAGGGAAGGGATGAACAGTAAGGGCCCGGTTATGACTTTGGCGTCGTGGGTTCAGTTCCGCCAAGCCACGCTGCTGTGCTGCTCCCACAACGCCAAAGCCGAGTGTGCACTGCCCGCCAGATTACGAATTTTCTCCGGTGCCTCTGAAAATGGGTGCTTCAATGGAAGCGCCAAACGCAGTTCCTGCACGGCATGGACTAGTGCAGTCCATGCCGTGAAGGAACTGGGGTGCATGCACACAGTTTGCACCTAACATGAATGGGGCAAGAGGGGCCCTGTAGGGCCCCATTTGTTTACTGACCGCCAGCAGTTTCATGGAGTAAGAACCTCCATGAGACCGTTGGCGGTCAGGAAACTTGGAATCTGCATTGCGGTGCCGGAGTGGCACCGCCAGCAAATTGTGAGCCCCTGACCGCCGCGCCACCCACCAGGGAACGTGGTTCACTGGTGGTTGCGGCGGTCCGACCGCCAAAGTCATAATACGGCAGTTGAACTGCCTTTGCGGCGGTGGCCAGACCGCCACTGCTGTGCCACCCTGAGTTTGGCAGTCCAGGGACTGCCAAACACATGATCATGCCCTAAATAGACAAGATGGGGCAAGGAAAGTCATCGAATAAGTAGCAAGCAAATGAGAGCAACAATAAATCCAACCAATAGTAAGCAGTAGGCGGGCTTTCAACCCCTATAACGTTTGGTAATCCCACAATAGGTCTTTTGTAACCAGACAGCTTGTGCTGTCTAGTATTGATTTGGGTGCTCTAATAAATTCACTTTGGTAGCAGCTTCCACTGTTACAGCTGCTTCACAATGAAGCCATAAGTGGTTAGTATACATAAGCAAGGACATTAACTAACTACCTCAGTTGTTTTGTAGAAGGCCACAGACCAAGAAGTACAGTTGTTCCTGAGCTGATGAGAAACAATTACGTTTCAAGAGGTCCACTGTTGCAATTTACGTTGCTTCTTAAGAACCATTCTAGTATCTTCTTGCAGTCAGCGGGCGACATACTTATATGCAAGGTCTCACTTTATAAATCTGAATTCTTATTGTTGTAAAACAGGTAGGATTTCTAGAATTTAATGGATACTGAAGCATACTTGCCAAACTGTTGCACCGTCTGGCACACAAATTCTATGGCAACACCCTTTAATCTGTAAAAGTCCGACGGCACTTATAAACAGAGTCAAGCAAATGCAGTATCATTGTAGTATTGAATTGCAGTGAAAAAAGCGCACTGATGTGAAATAAGGTGCAGAGAGCTAGAAACCCATACACTGTCATGACGTGCTTAAGCAAAAAGTAAAGAAAACTTTCCTAAATGTGAGCAGCGGAAGAACAGGAAGCCAGCCAATCAGAAGGGATGGGAAGGAGGCTTTGCTCTAGGGAAGGGATGAACAGTAAGGGCCCGGTTATGACTTTGGCGTCGTGGGTGCGGTTCCGCCAAGCCACGCTGCTGTGCTGCTCCCACAACGCCAAAGCCGAGTGTGCACTGCCCGCCAGATTACGAATTTTCTCCGGTGCCTCTGAAAATGGGTGCTTCAATGGAAGCGCCAAACGCAGTTCCTGCACGGGATGGACTAGTGCAGTCCATGCCGTGAAGGAACTGGGGTGCATGCACACAGTTTGCACCTAACATGAATGGGGCAAGAGGGGCCCTGTAGGGCCCCATTTGTTTACTGACCGCCAGCAGTTTCATGGAGTAAGAACCTCCATGAGACCGTTGGCGGTCAGGAAACTTGGAATATGCATTGCGGTGCCGGAGTGGCACCGCCAGCAAATTGTGAGCCCCTGACCAAGGCGCCACCCACCAGGGAACGTGGTTCGCTGGTGGTTGCGGCTGTCCGACCGCCAAAGTCATAATACGGCAGTCGAACTGCCTGTGCGGCGGTGGCCAGACCGCCACTGCTGTGCCACCCTGAGTTTGGCAGTCCAGGGACTGCCAAACACATGATCAGGCCCTAAATAGACAAGATGGGGCAAGGAAAGTCATTGAATAAGTAGCAAGCAAATGAGAGCAACAATAAATCCAACCAATAGTAAGCAGTAGGCAGGCTTTCAACCCCTATATCGTTTGGTAATCCCACAATAGGTCTTTTGTAACCAGACAGCTTGTGCTGTCTAGTAGGCTCAACCTAAACAAGCATTGGCATAGCCAATAGGTCTCGCCTTTGGGACCTTTTAAGTGTTTAGCCATGCAACACATGCATACACAGGAGGAAGGACACTGGAAAAAACATGCAAATATGTTAAAAAAAAATAAAAATACAAGGAAATGCCATATTTAGAATGTTGAGTGGCTTTTGCGTTGTGCAGAGCCAGTGTTGCTGGTGTTGGGTAGTTCAGTTGCTCAGGACTTTGAAGTCTTTGGTGTATCTGCCTTTCTGGTTTGATTCTTCTGATTGCTTTTGGTGGGGAATGTCACATACCGTCTCGAAATGCCGGCCTTGAACCTGGGGAGCCCATTTCAAGTTTTGGCTTGCTTTCAACGTGCCACGCTCCTGTTGCAGTTTGGATACGGATAATGCAACTGCTGTGTCTGTCCCCTCTTCTAAGCAACAGGGACAGTTCAGACACGCAGAGGTCTTTGAAAGGCTGGGAGTGCAGGGACAGAGTCAGACGCATGGTAGGTGCCCTTGACACGAATCTCTGCCTGGCCTTCTATTCAAAGGTCCTGTCCTGGTAGTTGGTACATCTCCAGAAACTACCCGTAAGCAGTATTGCAGGGTAGGCCGTGTCCCATTTTAGTCTCCACCACCCCTATCAGGATTATGAAGGAAGAGCTGCCTGCTGCTTTTTGCCCATACTGGAGCAAGGGAGGGGGTCAGGCGCTGTGTAATCGCCCAGTGGTTCACTCAGAGTTGGGACCGCAAGCTTTTTCACTCCACACCTGCCCTTAAGCAACGGTGGGGCTGTTTCCATATCACCCGAAGAAAAGGTGGTGCTCATCCGTCATTCTCCCTCTTTCTGCCTGCCCCCCTCCCCCCACCCCCTCCATTTGCACAAGGGGCGGAGGGGTTGGTGCTGTTGCTGCGCCGGTAAACACAGTTCTCCAGGGACCGGGGGCCAGCCAAGAGGACCGGTTACCGCCCCTAATGCGGGGACAGGCAGCGCGTGCAGGAGACAGACTTCTGAATCAGCAAATAGCGGTGGACGCGTGCCAGCATCTCCCGGCTTTGTCTGCTCTGGCGCCTGCAGCGATCCAACCAGCGCCCTGCATTAACCCCGTTAAATAAATATTCCACTTTACCCAAAGATTAATGTATTTTATAGGCGGGTCGTTCCGTCTGCTCACTACACCACAGCCTCTGGTAACCTCACGCCATGCTGCCCTCACTCACCAGGGGAGAACTGGGTCACTGAAACAAAGTTCGAGCCTCGGCGCAGGTTTAGCATCCTGGGGAAATCAGGTAATCTCCCTGTGCCTACCAAAAATGAATGTGTCCATGTGTACCATAACTCATGCTTATGTAAAGTGCTCTAATACCTTCCGGTCGGGTTCGCGCTATATAAATCCGCAAAAAAACAAAACAAACAAGAATAGCGGCGGTATAAAAACAAATGGAGGAGAGATTGGGAACACGAAGCACGGTTGAGGGGGCAGTGACCTGCACGACAAAGACAGCTGGAATGAAAACGCATGGCGCGTTGTGTTTAAATAGTAACCTGATCCACGAGGACACGAGGAATGCAGCTGTCACCCTGCGCGCCGCTGCTCGCTCCCGAGAGCAAAACGCCGTGGGAGTGAACATCAAAAAAGAAGGTGGGACATGCACCCGCCTTTAGCCATTTGCGTGCTTTCATTAGTGAAAGACGCACACAAAAGCCAATCCTATGTGTGGGAGGAGTCAGACCCACACGGAGAAGTTTAGAGTACTTACAAGAAGCCTCGCAGAGCAGCGCATGCGCGCTGGCTCAGGCTCGACCTAAAAAGGTGGCTCTGTAAATTAATCGTGCAAAAATCAAGAGCCTTGAACCTTAAAAAGCATAAACACAGGCAGCGTTTAAATACCGTTTCATAAGACTCAAGTTGTGGTGCTGTATTAAGTATGCAATTTTGAACAAACAGGCATGCTTCATAGTAGAAATTAAACTGAATCCTTTGTGACCTATAAGGAGTCCTGAGTGATGGGTAAGAGACAATAGATGAGAGACAAAATATACGAGAATGAAACCTTTGAATTGAATTGCCAGTCAATAAATACACTTTGAGGGAACGTAAAATACAACATTAATATCTGACCTTTTGGGAGCTAACAGGCACATGCATCAAGGTAGGATTTTGCGAGTCCTTAATTGAGATTATTAAGGAATCGCAATTAAGGACTCGCAAAAGCCTACGCATGTAGGAATCGCTATAAAAATAGCGTTTCCTACACATTTCTTATTTGCGACTCGCAAATTGCGAGTCGCAAATAAGGAATGGCTTCCCATTCATTCCTATGGGCCTACAGGCCCATAGGAATGAATGAGAAATTACATACGCAACTTGCGAGTACCAATTGGTTCTCGCAAATTGCGCATGCAATTTCAAGGGTGCAAGGGTGTCAAAAGGACACCCTGAAATTGATCTGTGCACAAATGTTGCACACACACATGCCCCAAGGGCATGTGTGTGTGTAACCTACAACTTTAAAAAATGCACTTTAGTGCATTTTGCAAAGTTTTTGCAAATTACCATGAAGTTCAACTTCATGGTAATTTGCGCCCCCTAGTAGCGAAATCGCTACTTCAAAGTGGTTCTTGCATTGCATTTAAGGAATCGCAAAATGCGATTCCGTAAATGCAATCGCAATTTGAGAACTCGCAATTAATTGCGAATTCTCAAATTGTGAGTGCTCTTGACCCTTCATGCATCGCAAATGCCCTTTTTGCAAGTGCAAACGGCCGATTTTTGAGAATCGCACCGTTTGCGCTCGCAAAAATTGTTGATGCATGTACCTGTAAGAGTATAAAGAAGTCAAGTACTGCTTTGAGTTAGAAAAATGTATTTAATAAAAAGCATTTTAAAAAGGGGTCCGTTGTTTTTTGGGGAGAATTTAAAAGGACTGCTAAAAGAAATACGAGGAGAATCCAATATAGGAAGATTTATTTAGTGCAGTGAGAGAATCCTAACTAATAAGAGCACAATGAACACTGTCATATCACACATGAAAGTGATTAACAAATATTCATGAACAGTATCCAGTGCACTGTTACTTATGGCCCAATACATAGTATACGTAGCAGCTTAGCAAGGGCATAACCACTACAGTTTTTTTTTTAAAACTATAAATATTAGTTAAAAAGGTCTCAAGAAGAAACACAAGCTTAACCTATCACGTCTACTTTAGAATCAAATTCCCTGTTCCAGTTTCTCTGCAAGCCTCTATTTACAATTCACGGGTGTCCAAATTATGACCACATTCGTTACACATTTTCAGAAAAAACGCCAATTTAAACAAGTTCCATTTAGATTCACTGTAAGGATCTTAAATGGATATTCTCAGGTTTGGATCCTCCATCCCGATGAACATCTGCTATATGTCATACAACGTGCAAAACAGATCAGAGGACGATCCTATAGCAGGTCATGTGGAGGGTTCATAATGCTCCAGCTCAGATCAACAGATATCTGTCCGTTTACCACTAAAAATCAAGAGCTCTCTCTTAAACACCTGCAGTATCTCTCCTCAAAGTCCAGACTTATATGCTCAAGATACCAAACAGGAAATATGGTTCAAAGTTTGCTCTATCTGCTGTTGCCAACCAGATCACTCCTCTTCAGAACTTTGCCATTTGATTGTATCGCCTTTATTTCAAGCAGATTCTGGTATTCCGATAGAGCACCACAACCATAAATAGTGTGTCAGGTAGGACAATCCGTTTATTCTAGAAAAACCAGACCAAATCAATTGATGAAAAATCAACACAAAAAAATAAAATCTCTGCCGGAACTGCAGAACGCCCCGGCCAAAGACACCTCTGCACAAGTCTGCTCCAGGAAGCTCTGCTCCCACATGACAACTCCAGGGCAGAGCTTTGCTCCTCATGGCAGACTCCATTAAAAGATACATTATCTCAGTAGACCCAAGCGCTGCCACCTTCCACCTAGGCTGAATCCTGACACGGTTAAATTCAGGGCCTTACGTGCAAAGGATCTCCACCCACGGCATGACAACAAAGTCTACACTTTTAGATATCAGCGATGAGGATATTTAAATAAACAGACTAATAATGGTATAGAATTAAGAGTGAAAATGCTTCTTATGCAATTGAGGTGATTTGGGTGCTCTAATAAATTCACTTTGGTAGCAGCTTTCACTGTTACAGCTGCTTCACAATGAAGCCATAAGTGGTTAGTATACATAAGCAAGGACAAAGGAATTCCTCAGCACACGTCTGTTATGTCACAATATACATAAACATGCTTGATGTGAGCATAAGTAAAATACAAGTAGGTAAGTTCTTATTTCTTTTTTCCTTTTTATTTTCCGATGTTCAGACAGCCGACACGGGTTTCGTCGCTTACATGGGAATTATTCCCGCGACTTTATCAAGGCTATTGTCTTCCTATGTATAACCTTTATTAGTGGTGTTAATTCCAACCCACACTGGGATTCAATATCTCGCGACGTCTCACTTCTCAATGTTAAATCGGTGCACCGTACTCGGCAACACGAGGAGCGACGTCCGTGTGTGGGATCAAACTATTAAGAAATAAGATTCTGGACTTCTGGGACATACAGGGATCCCTTGGATTTAACATTGAGAAGTGAGACGTCGCGAGATATTGAATCCCAGTGTGGGTTGGAATTAACACCACTAATAAAGGTTATACATAGGAAGACAATAGCCTTGATAAAGTCGCGGGAATAATTCCCATGTAAGCGACGAAACACGTGTCGGCTGTCTGAACATCGGAAAATAAAAAGGAAAAAGAAATAAGAACTTACCTACTTGTATTTTACTTATGCTCACATCAAGCATGTTTATGTATATTGTGACATAACAGACGTGTGCTGAGGAATTCCTTTGTATATCTGTCAATTGGCCAAGGCCATTTTGTGTTTTGGGGAGGTCAGTGGTTCTCTTCACCTTGCAGCACCGTGATTAATACAGCAAGTAAATATCAAATATTTGTGTTATCTCTCCCGAGTGGCGCCTTCATTTACCCAACTAAATACCACTGCTTATTAGGTGCTTACATAAGCAAGGACATTAACTAACTACCTCAGTTGTTTTGTAGAAGGCCACAGACCAAGAAGTACAGTTGTTCCTGAGCTGATGAGAAACAATTACGTTTCAAGAGGTCCACTGTTGCAATTTACGTTGCTTCTTAAGAACCATTCTAGGATCTTCTTGCAGTCAGCTGGCGACATACTTATATGCAAGGTCTCACTTTATATACTCATCTATGATTCAGTTGGCCCGTTTCAGAGGAAGGTGAGTCTGCATGAAAAAACGCAAGTGAATTGCACATCCGTTGTGATCTTAAAACAATGGGTCCTATGCCACTCATGGAAAAAATATTACTAAAGGATAAACACCAACATTTTGATTTTGCTGCAGAAACAGTTCAGTTGACTTGCCCACTGTCCTGCATTAAGTTGAGTTAACCCTTAGCCACAGTCGCTCGAAAATATTGTAAAATTAACCTGGAATCTTCCTTTCGTTTAGGAACCTGAACATCGGCTCAAGAAGAATCAAGGCCTTCGTTGCCTCCGTCTCTAGGTGAGACAGCGTTACAAAGAACGTCATGTCCACACATCTAAAGTTCAAATCCCTGGGTCCTAATAGCCTAGTTATCTAATCACAACCTTGCCCATTACACACCTACACACTCCCCAACTTGCCGCACAGTTTTTTTGTTACTCTTATACCCTCACTATTGTCCCACATCTCCGGCTTGGCAACACACAACCTATTATCCGTTCCAAACCCCAGTGCCCCCCCGCTTCGGGTGAAGAAAGGCTGCTCTCACCCCAACGATCTCGTAACTCACCGAGCGCAGTCTGAACAGCGACTAGTTTACAGCAGAGGAAACGACCTGGCGACTGCGGTCACGTGACGGGCACGTAAACCTCTGCGGGACGCACATGCGCTGTCTCCCAGCCCCCTCCTGCGACACCGGGCCTCCGTTTCAGCTGCCGTTTGGCTCCTATTGGTCTGAGGTTACACGAAGGGGCGGGACAGACCAGGACCGAGAAAAACAAAATAACAGAGTGAAGAAGAGAGTGGGTGAAATAGTATTGGCTACCCTCCTTGGTCTGCCATGTTACTTAGGGGTCTTCTGCGGGCCCCGTGCACGGAAAGCCCTCTCAACCATAGAACTGTCTAGAGAAGATAGAAGAGTTAGAAACAACGCAATGCACGTTAACGTTCAAATGATAAGTTAATACGTGGCGTAGAGTCAGTGTAAAATGGCAATGAAAACGGCGGGGTGGAAACAAAATATCTTTCTTTTTTATGCAACGCTATACGTAGAACTATAAAGGCTAGATGTGGTTAAGGTCACGTGTTGTGTCTAATTTTAGTGCTAAAATGTAACCTTCTGGAAGCGCTCTGCTGTGTTATTTCTGCTTAGCCTAGACCAAGGAAGTTTTGTTTAGTGTTTGATCTGACCTGGATACAGCGTTAGTTTTTATTGCCCCGTAGTAAAACAAGCGCGGCCGCGAAAGTGACCGCGCTGGGTTAATTAGTAACCCGATCCTGTAATGCAGCTGGCACACTGCGCCGCTGCTCGCTCCGCTCGCTCCCGAGACCCATAGGCCATGGGAGTGAACGTTCACAGAAAAGGTAGGACATACCCCCGCCTTTGGGAGACAATCAAAGAAAACACTCTGCCTAACTACTTCTTTTTATAGTGCAATACGTCACTGATATATGAAAAACAGTCCTAAGTAGTGTACCTTTCACATTAATAGTACAACAGACTAAAGAATTAGGGATATCATATTTATTTATATTATTTTATCGCCATAGTAGAAAAAACATAAAGGACAAAGGATATTCACAAACTATTCCAAACATCCTAAGCTGCACACACACAACCTTTCAAACAGACAGGCAAACACAGACTCAGACAATCTCAGGCATTCCATCAAAAGAACAATATATTAAATAGTGCCAAACACGGTCTTGTGATATAAAACAGGATTATCATCATATAGGGGCATCAGACAATGTCGGATACTGTGGAAGTCCAGGCTTGGTTGATTATCAGTATATAGCACTGATACAGTCCATATTACGGTTTCTTCTACAAGGGGCAGATGCAAGCAAAGGAAGCACAGGGGCTCCAGCGCCGACGCGCGTTTCGGTGTCCGACCCTCGTTAGGGTCACACCTTCTTCAGGGCAACAATTCGTGTGCAAGCAAAGGACATAAGGAGTGCCTATGAAAACAAATGCAGTATAAGACATGGTCATATATAATAGGCTAAACAGATAGACCAGGGTGCAAATGCATGATACATCCCTGTATGGAATCACAGGTAGAATAAAGGTACCCGTCAGAGGGACTGCAAAATAATGAGATCCAGATAATTTCTATTAAACCAGGGAAAGCGCACACTGGATAAAAAATACAACAATATAGAATAGAAAAAGAGTATGTGGTAAAAAGAGTTTGTTAAGACGAATATGTGAGAGCCAGTGAACCACTGGCAAGAAAGAAAGATAATCACCAAAAGACCCTTGTGGTTCAGTAGGTGTAACAGTCACAGAAATATTTAGAATAAACATATCAAATAAGACAACACCCGGTAGTGATGTATAAGTTGGAAAATTGAGAGTAAAAAGAGAGAGCAATAGACGCAATTGACAAAGAAGATAGCTAGAAAGAGCTGAGAAGGCACTGCAGGGAACTGTACCTGGATTAAAATGCCAGGATGGAGGCCCAAGTCATAAACAGATAAATAATCTGTAGAAATAAAAGATGCACAAAGGCTCCAGAGGTAAGGCCAGCAGGGTAGGTTTATCTCTAGAGAAACATGGAGAAAAGGAGGAATGGAGCAGACAACTGTTAGCGGCCAAAAACAGCATAAGAATAGACTACTCATCTCGTATCGTAGCATAAGGTGGAAACAGAGGATCACAGCTTACCAGGAGGTTAAAGAGTGCAAAAGAATCCTCATGAAGACAGCCACTCCGCACGAAGCGGTTTTAGATAAGAAGCCATATGGGTGGATCCAATAAGGTAATACTGGATGCTGAAAATTAAAAGGAGACAAATGACTACAACAGGGATGTAAAGAAGTGACAACTAGTCGCAGAAAAATAGCACAAGATCTGGAGGTAAGTATCAGAGCGCGAGATTTGGCATCCTACAGAGTCTAAGTATTCCCAAGGATATTATGGGGATTACAAAAAGGACAAAAAATGGCAAACGCTGCCGGTAGGAAATTCCTCAGCCGTATATATTTAGCGGGGGATAATGCCAGATCGTGGGGGCTAAACAAATAATTAAAGAGTCGAGGGTCCAGTAGGGCAGATTAGAGAAAATCACAGGCCACCAGCCTCCCAGTAAGGTGCCTAGGCCTTTAAACGTACACATTACATAATAGGGCACAGCTACAGGATGGCAAAAGAGGCAAAGTACATTAAAACATAAGCACTGGAAGAGACATAAAAGCGTCCGACGTAGGGGGTATCTTACCTTGCTGAGTGAATACTCAGGTAGAATGGGCCACCCGCAGAATTGTTGGAAGTGGAGATCATTAATATAAACGATCTCTTTCCTTTCTCTGTGTAATCATACTGTAGGGAAAAATTAATTTTTAGCAACTAATATAATAAAAAAAACTATGTCCAACCTGGATCAGTTTTTTTCTTCAAGTTTTGGTAAACTTTTAAATCCTTTTACCAACAACCTATGACAATCCACATTTTTAATTCTTAAAGTCAATTTCCCCAATTTTTTAATTTTTTTAAAACAGCTATAAAATTTTTATCCATTTGCTATACCCTAAAACCCGAAAATTGTGCTTTAAAAAACATTCACAAAGGGTAAAAAGGTGTAGGAAGGCAAAATAGGTTGGCTAATTTTGCCAACACCCAACTACATCTATCAAAGTCCAACCAATTAAATAAATTCCAAAACTAAAACAGCAATGAAAAAAACCTAGAAAAAGCCTGAAACCTTTTGAGCTATGTCACCTTTAAAATGGTTGAAAACATATCATCCACCTGCATTTTAGTTAGAAAAAAAATGATCCAAAAAGAAATGACGGAGAAGGACACAGACTCCGGAGACTTGGTATGAGGTGCAAAGCATAAAAAACATGCAAACAGTAGGGAAATTGAAATAAAACTACCCCTACACACCTCCCCATGATTCTCCTTATAATAAATATGTGTTCCTAAAGCTTTATAGTTTTAAGAAAATAAAGTTCTTACTTAGCTGAAGCAGCTGTAAACCTCTGTCATCGACCGTGGACATTCAACTACTGCAAAAAGAAATGCAGAAACCTGAAATACATTTAAAAAATGGCCAAGTTAAAAATAGAAAAATTTACTGCATAGCAATGAATGTAAAACCTTGGGAAATACATTTGTAAATATGTTTAAAAATATGTTCACGGGTTTAAATTGTTTTAAAAAATGTGTAAATATTGTATATATTTTTAAAATGTTGTTTTAAAAAAAATCACCTGTCTATAATTACTTTTTTATTTTCTACTATTATTAAAATTGTATTATGTTTTAATTTTAACAAATGTTCACATTTATAACAGTGTGATATAAAAAATAAAATAGCTTAACTATATAATTAAAAAATAAATGACTAATACTATATGAAAAACAAATACCCATACACAAAAAATGAATTTCCACCCCCCAAAAAATAACTCTGAATTGAAACACCCCAATCCCAAATCCCACATCCCCTAAAACATCACATTCCAGTTACAAAACAAATAAAAAATGGCACAAATGAAATAAATAAATGCAAAAAACCCAATAAACAAATAAAAACCTACATTTGCCCCACAAAACCTCAAAATTAAATCACTCCCCACCATAATCCCATAAATTCCTTACATTGCGCTCCTAAAACATAACCAAAAAATAATAAAATTAAAAAATTGCAAAAAAGGAAAAAATAAATACTCACACCCTAAAAATACAAAATTAAAACACTCCCTACCCTAATTCCCTAAAGCACTTAAATCCCTCTCCCTAAACAAACAAAAAAGCAAAATAAAAAATAATTAGATAGATGTAAAAATATTACTGTATAAGTAAAAAATAAATTACCCACACGACAACATTAAATACTCTCACCCCAACAAATAACTCCAAAATTAAAACACTCCAGAGCATAATCCTCTAAAACCCTTACACCCCTCTCCCAAAACAGAAACTAAAAATGATAAAATAAAACCATAAATGCATGCCAAAAAATTTACAATAATAAAAATATATATCCACATCTCAAAAATACCCACAAACTCCCACAAAAGAACCCCAAAATTATAACACACTCCACCCTAATCCCTAAAACCCTTACATCTCACTTCAAAAACAAACTAAAAAATAATATTCAAATGTATGAATGAATACCAAAAGAAATTAACAGAAACAAATAAATACCCAAATCCTCAGAAAATAACATTGAAAATAAAAGATTTGCCACCCTTGTCACCTAAACTTCTTACATTCTGCTAATAAAACATAACAAAAAAACCTACAAAATAAAAATCAATAAATGTCAAAAATTGAACAGAGAAGAAAATAGAAATACCCACACTCCAAAAGCAAGTACCCACATCCCCTCAAACAAAGTACAGAAATTAAATCACTCCCTACCCTATTTACCTTAAACCCTTACATCCCATTCATACTCTTAAAAAATAAAAATTAAACCACTCCCCCATCCTTCGAAACTCTTACATCCTGCACTTAATACCTTTAGTAATTTTATTAAAAAAGGAAATACATTTACGCACCCCAGAAATCAATACCTACTCCGCCCCCAAAAAATCCCCTAAATCCTTACATTCAATCTGCCTTTTAGCCCCAAACCCTCCTAAATCCCTTTTTATTTATTTCCTTTAACAGGATCACCTATAAACTGCTCTTTATCACATTTCTGTCTCCTTCTTGGGAGTAAACATAAGCCCAACCCTACTAAACCTCTTTTTACATTGTTTTCACTTTTTGGAGGGTAACCCCAAGCCTCTATGACCTCCAAGCTCTTCTAAACCCATATTAAACCAACCAACCAGTACTTACCTATACATACATATGCGTGGTTAAGCCATATGTGGCAAATACATTTGTGTTAAAGGTAATTGTATGGTAAAATCTGCATGGTAAAGGTACCATGTGGTGAAGATCGTGTAGTAAAAGTCATTTACAACTATTTCTTCCTGTTGGTCAATGACATGCCTTGGCCACCTGGCTCCCGTATTCTCCCTTGCACCTGGTCTGATCGCCCCCCGGGGGATAAGTTGTTCATGGGAGGGACTTCCTATCAGGCATCTTGATGCCTGGTAGCTAGTAGATTGACACTTTTCCATCTTCATTAGATAGGAAACTGAGGCATACTTTAAACTTAAACTTAGGTTCGTCTCTTCGCCTCACACAATATGGACAGCCTTTAGGTAATAGTGTGAAAGCAATGTTCTTTCTCTGTAATAAGGCTCGTGAGAAGGAACTTCCCACTCTTAATATACAAACTTAAAACCTGATCCTGGAGTGTGAGTTCACTGTCACCAAGTAGACCACGCTGCTCCGGCAGCTGGACTTTACTAAGTTGAAATTGAAAGACTTGCTTATAGATGAGCCCCAACTGGTCTGGCTGGCATTGCAAAAATGCACATATGAGCTCAACAGCTAAACAAAGAAGATGGTCTACTGGCTGACCAGCCGTAAAGTGGCTGCTAGGATAATAGCGACAGTCAAAACCTCATCTGGCTTGCTGGTCCTGAGTGCCGTTGACATCGCCTCTATGTTTGAGATCTACTAGGAGTGTCTTTAGCCTATCTGTCCCTGTAGGTACAAGAGTTCTCATACCTCCACCCAGATAATTACCAATGCAGGTTCTCTCTATTCCAGAATACAAGATGCTAGACCTCGTACTCACAACTGAAGAAATCACTCAAGTGATAACGGGCATGCAGTCTGTTAACTAACCAGGCCCAAATGGCTTTTCTCTTGAGTCTTTCAAGAAACATGTCTTCTACCTCCCCCACCCAATCTTCTGCACCTGTTCAATGTTCTTTGACAGAATATCTTTGAGGGGCCACAATTGAAGTTAAAGCGTCTCCTACCGTCGCATCTCTCTTATTAACATTGTGGCCAGGAACCTGGCCCAGTTCCTGGTCAAAAGGTTGGCCGAGGTCAATAGCTCTCTGTTTCACGCAATCAAAACAACTTCATGCCAAATAATAGTTTGTGCCTTTGTCTCCAACAAGTGCATATGGCACTTTACTGTTTCCAAGCATTCACTGGTCCCATTGATCATAGGGGGTTTTGAAAAAGATTTTGATTCTCTACATAGGGGATTGGTCCTCCATTCTGGAAAAGATTCACTTTGGCACAGATTCTTAACATGGATAAAGAGCTTTGATTGATCACTATGGGCTCATTGTGGGTAAATAGCGCACATTTTTTGATTTATTCTCAGTAGGACTGGAAGTTCAAAATTGATTCCCAATTTTTCCCCTTCTCTCTGCTTTAGTGACTGAACCACTCGTAGCCTGTTAAAGAGACAGCCTGGTCCAGGGGTTAGGATCTGGTATCGTTGTATTGTTAATGCTGTTGTTCCTTCGCTATCTGCACTGGACTGGCCAAGATTAATGATTTATCAAGCCTTTGCGCCACTGCAACTTGAACAAACTGGCGTAAAGTCTTGATAAAGTATTTACGTTCCGGTGCGAAACCTTTTTTTGTGCTGTAGGTTGCCTTTAAAGTAGGACTACTAGAGCGTTGTGCTAAGTTGCGTTTAGTGGGCATTCTATGGGTGGTACTTGTTGGAAAAAAGCCTTATATTGCACAGCAATAATCCATGCAGACAGTCTCTCTTTGGTGTTACTTTTGTGGTCCAAAGATGCAAGATATAAGGCAACTTTTTTAATGAGGAACACAAAATGAGTCTGTCAATGATTCAAAAGTAGTAATAACAGGAAATCTCATATGTGATTTCTGTTCTTTTTTACTTTTCCTCACAACTGTACAAAGCATCTACCTTCCTGTTCTTTACTAAATGGAAAAAAAGGAAACGTGGAAAGAAATGCCTCCACCGTGCATGTTGGTGGTTCTCACATCTCATAGAAAGCAAAAATCCCAATTCTTAAGGTCTTCCTTCTTATTGTCTGCCCATGTTATAACTTCATGCTGAGCCTCAATCAGATAATGACACAGATGAGTGCATGCATCTTTGATAGCTAGGAGCTCACTGTCCTAAACTTGCTCCATCACAGACAGGGAGTGAGAAGAAAAGTCCTCTGGATGGAAATTTGGGGTATTTGGGTGTTAGGATCATGTTTTCACAGAACACCCCTGTGGTGGGAGCAGATGAATCTATTTCGACTAGAGAGGCTAACGTCAAACGGGGATGGAAAATATAGATACCGTCGTGAATGCAGTCTTAAGACTTTTAAATGCTTGTTGTTGAGATATCTACACTGTTAGCAAAATAATCTCTTACCAGAAATTATATATACATAATTGCATTGAAGATCGTTCTCCTACAAATCACAATTCATAAATGTAGCTTTTTGCTGATCACCTGTAAAAATTATAAACCTACCCAAATAAACTGTTCTCCTTTTGGACTGTGAAGAGTGAGAAGAACCTTGGGGGTGATGATAGATGAAAGATAATCTATAAACTGCTAATAAAAATTTGCAAAGCAAAAGAAGGGTGGCGATATCGTGTTGTTGCTGGGGACAGGTGACTGTTGGATTGCTAACACCATAGCATGCTCCATATTAATTCCCATATAAAAAAATAACATAGTCCAAAAAGGAAACAAGTCGGCTTCAAATATACACTTACCAAATTTGGCATACATGGAGTTGTTGAATAAATTGCCTCTTTTGTTCACAAAGTAAAGAGATGCATACTCCTAGGCTTTCTTAAAGATGCAACAAAAGTATTAACCCTATGTCAAACGTTTTCGCTGTGTATGCCTTTTAAGGTCACCACTTACAACACAAAATTCATCTTCTGATTCTTTGAAGTTGCCAGAGTCTTATCTAGAATAGCTGAGTTGTAGAAATTGTGTCTCTAGTTGGGAGGGGTATACATCCTGTCCAAGTAGGGACCACAACCCTAGTCAGGGTAAGTCAGATACAAACCATAAACTAACCTGTTCTCTCCCTCTGGTAGCTTGACACAGAGCAGGCAGGCTTAACTTAAGAGGCAATATGTAAAGTATTTGTGCAACACAACACACAGTAATACAATGAAAACACCACAGAAAGACTCCACACCAGGTTAGAAAAATAGATATGAATTTTATAAATAAAACAAGACCAAAACGACAAACATCTAAATGAGTAGAAGTCGAGATATGAATTTTTAAAGATTAAATGTAAAAATAGCACCTAGAAGCAATAGGTGTGTATGGGGGTTATCTGGTTGCGCTGGGACCGCTGCAAAGTCAAGAGTACAGGCAGACCACGATGTAGTGTCGGCCGGATATAGGAGCCACATAAGGCCAGCTGAAAAAAAGTACCTTGATCCTGGTCGCAAAAGCGAGATGCAGGGTGCAGCCGAGCAATGCGTCGCTGTCGATCCCACAGTCAAGATGATGCATTGATTTTCTTCATGCAGTTGTGGCGATGCGCTGGTTCTGAAGACGATTCGCCGAGAAGCGTTGGTTTCGTAAATGAAGCGCCGGGTTTCATCACGCAGTTGAAAGGATGCGTTGAGCTTCCCACACTGCAGAGGTGGCGATGCATTGGTTCCGATGCTTCGAGTTTTTGAGGTGGTGTGCTGGTTCCGAGTGTGATGTGCCAATTCTGCTCCTGCAATAGTGATGATGTGTCGGTTCTGCTATATGAAGACAGGAGATGCGTCGGTTTGACTGGAGCAAGCACCTGCGTCCACTTCCATTGAACAAGGCACAAGAGCCGGTTGTGACACTTTGATATCACCGAGTCTCAGAAACAGGAGGCAAGCCAACAAGCCCTTGGAGATCACCCTGGGCTCAAGCAGGCAGCAGGGCAGCACAGCAGAAAAGCAGTTCTTCCAGAGCAGCAGTCCAGCAGGCCGACAGCCCTTGTAGCTGCACAGCAGTCCTTATTCCTGACAGAGTTTCTTTACAGGTCCAGAAGTGTCTGATCTGTTGGGGTCAGACACTCAGTACATATGCTCAGTTGTGCCTTTGAAGTGGGGGTGACTTCAAAGAAGGGTCTTTGAAGAGCACCGAGATCCTTTCTTCCTAGCCCTGGCTCCAGACTATATATGGGGGCCCTTTGTGCGGGGACAGGACATTGCCTATCCAGGTGTGTCAGCTCCTCCCTCCCATACTTCCCAGGATGAGCCATCAGGATGTAGATGGGCACTCAGACACACCTAACCTTCCTTTGTGTGTCGCTTTCTAGAGGGAATGCACAAAGTCAAGCTGTCACCCAACACAGGCGTGTATTGGAGTCAGGCTGCAGGCATACAGATCTTTCAGAGCAGAGAAATGCCAACTTTCTAATAGTATTAAACAAAAACAATGTCTCAACAGGTAATATTTGTTAAGCTATTAGATAAACATGCACATATAGTTGCAAAAAGAAAGAGCAGGGAGACTCCAAGGTTAAGGTATGTGCCAGGGGCACTGTATATTCAGAACATGTAAAGGGAAACAACAGTATCAGCACTGTTTACACTGAATGTGGGAGTAACGCGAAAAAACTTTGTGCACATAAGTGCTCGTGACACACAAGGTGGACGGCACAAGTGACACGGCGATGAGCGGCGCAAAGTGAGCAAGGTGATAATATTTACAAGGTACTTTAGGTTCACGAATAATTATTTACAAGAGTTACAAAGGATTGACAATTTGTGAACCAGAGTATAGCACCAAAAGTTGCGCTGAGAAGTCAAAGACGTTTTGACCCGTAGCGGGTTAGGGTCATCTTCAGGACCAGGTTACCAGTTTGTTCGTGCTGATGTGAGAGAAGACCGAGATAATTGAAACATGAAGTGTGGGCGGGAGGCCCAAGAGTAATGATGTACTGCCAGCCGGAGTGCATCGGGGGTATGTGCAGAAAGCAGCCAGGGTGTGTTAAATCTGCGAAAAGTCACTGTCCATCAGAGTATGGAAGGATCGGTGAACGCTGGGAGCCAAAAACCAGCGTCAAGGATAAGCGTCCGGAGGCTGAGAGGGGACCGTGGTGTCACATGGATAGCCGGTGCAAGAGGATCTGACTGCCAACTGCTGGCGTCACTTGGGAAGAGTCCGGGGGCTAGGGGATCGGTCGAGGAGGATTGTAACTTGCACCCGATGTCCAGGCGGGATCCTCTGGGGGCTGGCAACTGGGATCGGCGTGAGTCCGAGTCGGTAATGCCGAAGGGGAAGGAACCAGGAAGTAACCTTCCCCGGCCGAAATTACGTCAGGGCGTGAGGTGCGTACATTGGAGTGGGCGGGAATGACAGGAACTGGTGAAAGGGCCAGAGTAGCCCGGGGAGGCAGACGTTCTGCGCAAGGGCAGAGATTAAATAAAGTTAGTTGTGAGCACAGATGTATATAGAAAGGATGGATAATAGGTCAAGTAATTAAAGGATGGTAAAGACGAAGTCGCTAGGAAACATAATAATGATTCAACAGTTGACACTTTTAGGATACATTCATGATATAATATGAAAACAGTTACATAGGATGCATGCATGAATGACGTGATATGAATACAGTTACATAGATTGCATGCATGATTTAACAATTCGAATAAAGAGGTCACCAGTGTGTTCATGGTGAAGTAGCTGCGTAATAGAGGCATGATATGACGACATGTACCCCGGAAGGAGTGGGCTAGGTAGTCAAGAGCTAGAGGGTATAGAAGTGACCCATCTAAGAAGTGTGGTACCGAGCCATGTCGAATAGGTTAATGGACATAGTGGAAGGAAACTGATGTGTGTAAGGGAACTGGTTAGATATATAGTGAGGGGTGCGGCAAGAAAGAGGGGTGTTCAAACAGTATATCAGGTCGAAGCTATCGATCTGGTAATGCGGCATTAGAGATGGACTGTGTTGTGCCACTCATCTAGGGTGTTCAGACCTTGATTAACAGAGTTGCACAGTGTGATCCATCTACATTCACACTTGTTAAGGAGTTGTTGGTGATTACCGCCTCTGGCGGGTAGTGTAGGTTGGTCGATTACTTGCCAAATCATATCAAGTTCCCTGTGCTGTTTTTCAAGGTAGTGTGCAACAAGGGGAGCATTGTCAACTTTACAATGGATGCGGCTTTTATATTGAATAATGCGCTGTTTGACCATTTGTGTGGTTTGCCCGATGTATACAAGGTTGCAAGGGCATCGTATCACATAGATCACATTAGTAGAGTGACAGTTTGTGAAGGTCTTTAGTGCATATGTGTGGTCATTTGTTTTAACTTCCTTGGTGTTGATCGTGAGAGCCCATGCCACACAGTTCTGACATTTGTAGTGTCCAACCACTGGCGGGAGGCCCCATGATGATGTAATGGATTCTGTGTTTTTTTTTTTTTTTTGGCCAAGTAATGGCATGAACTAGGTAGTTGGACAAGTTGCTTCCTCTTTTGTAGGAAAAAAGGGGTGGTTGTTGGAATGTCTGGTGTGTGCGGAGAATATGCCAGTTCTTTCTGATGATTTTGCTGACCATTTTACTGGAGGGACAAAAGGTAGAGACATAGGGGATGCGTTTGTTCTCACGTCTTTCTCTTGGTGTGAGTAAAATGTCTTGATGGCAATACCACGCATGTTTTCCGGTGCAGGAGACCAGGCGGCATGTGTAACCCCGTTGGATAAGTTTTGTGGTAAGAATGGCAGCTTCCCGAAAATAATCTTTTTTCCATTTGCAGTTCCTTCTGATGTGGAGGAACTGACCATATGGGAGGCCATCGCGAAGTCCTCGTGGGTGGTAGCTGGAATAGAGTAAAACCAAAGGGGATGATGGACGGAGTGTTGAACATTGCAAGCACTCACCCCCAGTCAACTGATCTGGGTTTAATCCATCATCATTCTTTAGCTCACTCCGCCACCCCAGTTCAGACATGGCCATATGCAAATCAGTCTGACCCTGTGCCTCATGGGAACAGTCCAGCCCGAACTGCCAAGCAATGTCTTCCCTGGACCGGAAACAAGCATCCTGGGACCGGTTTCTGGCTTACAGCCGTCATCAGCCAGGCTATCTTGAATCCAGTGGCAAAGTGAGCAAGGGACCCACGTCTGGGCATACCCTGCCAACTTAGGGCGAACATAGCAAAACCAAAGGGGATGATGGACGGAGTGTTGAACATTGCAAGCACTCACCCCCAGTCAACTGATCTGGGTTTAATCCATCATCATTCTTTAGCTCACTCCGCCACCCCAGTTCAGACATGGCCATATGCAAATCAGTCTGACCCTGTGCCTCATGGGAACAGTCCAGCCCGAACTGCCAAGCCATGTCTTCCCTGGACCGGAAACAAGCATCATGGGACCGGTTTCTGGCTTACAGCCGTCATCAGCCAGGCTATCTTGAATCCAGTGGCAAAGTGAGCAAGGGACCCACGTCTGGGCATACCCTGCCAACTTAGGGCGAACATAGCAAAACCAAAGGGGATGATGGACGGAGTGTTGAACATTGCAAGCACTCACCCCAGTCAACTGATCTGGGTTTAATCCATCATCATTCTTTAGCTCACTCCGCCACCCCAGTTCAGACATGGCCATATGCAAATCAGTCTGACCCTGTGCCTCATGGGAACAGTCCAGCCCGGCGGAGTGAGCTAAAGAATGATGATGGATTAAACCCAGATCAGTTGACTGGGGGTGAGTGCTTGCAATGTTCAACACTCCGTCCATCATCCCCTTTGGTTTTGCTATGTTCGCCCTAAGTTGGCAGGGTATGCCCAGACGTGGGTCCCTTGCTCACTTTGCCACTGGATTCAAGATAGCCTGGCTGATGACGGCTGTAAGCCAGAAACCGGTCCCAGGATGCTTGTTTCCGGTCCAGGGAAGACATGGCTTGGCAGTTCGGGCTGGACTGTTCCCATGAGGCACAGGGTCAGACTGATTTGCATATGGCCATGTCTGAACTGGGGTGGCGGAGTGAGCTAAAGAATGATGATGGATTACACCCAGATCAGTTGACTGGGGGTGAGTGCTTGCAATGTTCAACACTCCGTCCATCATCCCCTTTGGTTTTGCTAAGCTGGAATAGAGTAGCAGGATGTTTCGTTCGGTTGGTTTCCTATATAGCATGGTTCCTATTTTTCCATCTACAAGATGGAGAGTAAGGTCAAGAAAGGGGAGATCATTAGTCCTGGAGTCGGAGGTAAACCTCCTGTGCGGTTGGGAGTGGTTGAGCCATTCCATAAAAGAATCAAGGGTTTCTTTGGTGCCTTGCCATAGTAGGAGGATATCATCTATGTATCTTCGCCAGAAACATATATGGTCAAAGAAAGGGTTGTCAGGTATCAATATGTGTTTTTTTACACCATTATGTACAAATAGAATAGCAAAGTTAGGTGCAAAACAAGCTCCCATGGAAACGCCCTTGACTTGTAGGTAAAACGTATCACATTACAAGAAATAGTTGTTGCTATGGGCAATTCTAAGTAGGTCCATGATGAACTCAGTTGGTATCCGTGTGGGTTTGGGTCTGGTAACCACGAGGTTTTGGATAATTAGTAGGCCTTCATCAAGTGGGATGTTGGTGTATTGTATAGGGACTCAATGTCAAGTCCAACCATCAGTTCGGTGTCAGTGTTGAATGGTTTATCCTCAATGACATTAATGAGGTCCATACTGGCGCGCACATTGGTGTCGGTGTGTGGGACAAATTCTTTAATCACTGCATCTATATATTTGCCCACTGGTTCCAAAATCGAACCACATCCCGAGACAATGGGGCGTCCAGGCGGGTTGATGGCATCCTTATGTATTTTTGGGAGTACATAGATGACGGGCGTGGAGGGATGTTGATTATTCAAGAAGGAGAACTCTTTTTGAGATATTATGTTCTGTAATCTAGCTTGATTATTAACAGTTTGGATTTTTGATTAGATGTCAGGTAGGGGGTCCTTGGACAGTGGTCGATAGTGGGAGCAGTTGGATAGCTGTCTTGTTGTCTCCATGTCATATTTGTCTATATCCATAACAACAATCCCTCCACCTTTATCAGCTAGTTTGATCACCATATTCGTGTTGTTTTTAAGGTTGAGTGTGAGAAGTTGGCCTGGTATATGCTGTCCACTAATTAAAGTGGGCACCTTGCACCAGTCCAAACGACCCTTATTGATGATTTGGTTAAAGACAACGTTTATAGAAATCTATCCTAGTGGTAGCTGTGGAGAGCAGCCTTCAGGCTAAGTCTTGAAGGAATGTAAAGCAGCTTGTTTTACCAGTATATAACCTCTTGAATGACCAAATGAAAGGAGAACCACACCAGGTATATATAAAATATATGTATTTATTACTAAACACTCTCTACTAACCTCTTTATGAGATTAGAGAACAAGGCACACAATATTACAGTACTAGAACAACAGTAAATAGCATAATACACAGTGGGCTCCAGGGGGAGACCAAACCATATATTAAGAAAGTGGTATAACAACCACGACTTGACTAGACACAGTGCCTAGAGCACGTAGAATCGCTGGGACACCAAGGAACCACCCAAGGTAGTGTCACAGGGGACCCACGGAGTACGGGTGCAGTGTGGGAACACAGACGCGAGCTCCGTACAACTCTATGGGAAAGTCGCGGTTGGAAATTTAGAGTTTAAGGACACTTCGGAGAGGACTTCAAGCAAACCCAGTTAAACTTAGAAGGTTCTAAGGCCAGCACCCTTGTGAGTACCGACGTACCCGTGTTACCTAGCCCAGGGAAGCCGGGTGCATAGGGGTCAAGTGGTGTCGGAAACCCTCGTCATTTTCAATGGCGTGATGCGAAGAAGTGCTGCTGCCGTGGAGAAGAAAAGTGTCCAGTGTGACCCAAGCCTGGATCGGAGATGAGAAGAACCTGAAAGCAGAGGGGACAAAGTCTGGGTCACTTCACGTGACCAGGAGCGGAGCAATCGAATGCCCACCGATGTCGGGTGCTTCAGGTGCGAAGAGGTGAAGCTTGACTCTGCAGCCACGGGGACCAGGAGACGTCGACGACAACCAGGATCCACAGGCGAGCTGTCCCACGAAGGATGTCGAGTGCTGAGGGGTCAGTTTCCGGATTGGAGACCAACAAGCCTTGACAACTGCAACCCACGCGGTCAGAGTAATGATGCTTCTGTGAGGACCAGCAAGGTCCTGGGGACTCCCCAAGCGATGGAGAGTCAGGGCACGTCTGGAGCAACCAGGGAAGCCCACTGAAAGTTAAAGTTGCCTTCTCAGGGACCCACAGGTCAACGGACCAGGGATCGCGAAGGGACCTCAAGAGGAATCACACAATACCAGCCCACGGAACACTCGTGGAGTGTAGGCCAGTAATCTTCAGTGGAAACACTGCTCAGGGCTTGGACTACAAGTAGCCCAAAGCACAGCCTCAGGGATCGCCTAAAAGCATATGCTGCTGCAAATGTGCACGGTGTCCAGGGGTTCGGGTTGCATGGTCCCCACGAGGGCTGCGGGTCTCAGGTTTGCTGAGAGCACTAGTCGGCCTCGGGGAAGCTTGGGCACCCACCTCCTGTGTTGCAAAATCTTTGGAGTCCGTCGGGAGCTGTGTAGATGCAAACCGGTCAGATGTGTTGAGATGCCTGCCTTCCAGGGGAGTAACTCCTTTACTCCAAGGGAGATTCTTCAGTCGTCCAGCAAAGCGTAGATCATCGAAGGTTACTTGGTTTCTGTAGCAGAGTTTAGTCCAGGTAATATATAAAGTCCTGTAGTCAGGGTTCCTACTTTATACCGAAGGAAGGGGTGGGACAAACTCTGGGGACCCACCTATGGGAGGGTCAGGACAGAGGGGTGGCTACACCCATGTCCTTTGTCCAGTTTCATGCCAGAGCAGGGGCTGATAGCCCCAGCAACCGGTTTGAGCTGGACTAGGCACAGGGACACCAAATGTGCCCCCAGTGCAGACATCAAAGCACTCTGAGAGTGCACCCACCCAGCCCCAATACACTAAAGCCTGTCTGGGAGGTGGTCACACCTCCCTGTGACAGGAAACCTATTGTCCAGCCTCCCCTGCCGGAGTTTCATCCAGCAGCAGGAGGATAGACTCGTGTCTGTGGCTGGCAGCATCCATTTTGTGATGCCAGGGCTCTGTGAAGCTGGTACCGGGTGTACCAGTGCTGTCATATTTCTCCCTCTAGGAGGGAGAAATCATACCTCCCACACCAGTTACTGGTGTGGAGGTATGATTCCAAGGTGTTTGACACCAAACACGACATAATTCCTTGCAGCCGTTTTAAAGTTAGCATTTACCGCGAGGTTATAATGCACTTAAGAGTATATGGTTGGCTGCATCACAGACATCCCCGGAATAGTGGTTCCGAAGGCTGCAGAGGGGCTCTGCTCGTGCATGGGCACCCTCTCACATAAAACCCAGCACCCTGCCTTCAGGATTGATAAGGCCTGCCATAGGGGTGACTGATAGGCTTATATGTGCAGTGCTTAGGATAGATATAGTGAACCTATATCTAAGGAAGGGGTGCATGCACCACCTTACACAGGCTGCAGTAGCAGACCTGTTGTGTCATTTTGAATGGCTTCTCAGGGGTGGCATAATACATGCTGCAGCCCCTGGGAGGCCTCTGGGGTACCTATGCCCTGGGTACATAGTATACCATATACTAGGGACTTATAAGGGTACCCCAGAATCCAATCTGGAGTGTACCTAAAGTACATGAACAACCAATTTAGGGGGTAAGCAGATAGACTGGGGTCCTGAATAGCAGGATCCCAGTCAGACTAAGTCAAAAACCAGCAAAACACCAGGAAAAAAGTGGGGGCAACCATGCAGTCAGATTCCACCTTCCTACATAACCCCCCCCACAAATGAAAAGAGATAAGGCTAATCTTGTCCAGTTGAGCCTTTATTGACTAAGTGGCCATATAAGGAAGGTCCTGCACTAGCATGGATACCCCCTGGCTTATGGTCCACTAAGCAGTCCCTACCCCTAAGGGTATGGGATGGTCTCCAAAAGTTGGGATTCCTACCTGTGGGGTGTTTTGGCAAAGTAAAAGGCTGGTGGGGTGGCTGAGTAGAGAAGTGAGGCCCTAATAAAGTTGGGCTCAGCTTCCTCAGATCACTGGTCACCATGGAGGCCTTTCTTTCCATGACTGAGTTGTATCTGGCCCTAAGGGTCAACCTCTGGCTGCCTACAGCTGGGGGTTGGGTCCCTCTGGTTGGAACACTGGAGGGACATGGTAGGTTTGGAACCACTTGGTCCCAGGTTTGCTTGGCCCAACAGAATCCATCTGGGGGAGGTCCCTATCCAATGGTAAGAGGGATCCCTCAGTGGGTTGAGGAATTTTCACCTGGTTAGGGCTACTAGACTGGGTGCCCCTAATCTGTGGATGAGGGGGTTCCTCTGGACAATGGGCCTTAAGGGGTCCACTGACCTCCCTGACCTCTACAGCCCTAGGCTGAGTGAGGTAGGGTAGAGAGGGGCAGGATACCTGCTCCAGACTGGGTACCACCTTGGAAGGGTCCCCTGCCATCAGGGGTGTTGCCAGGCCAGGCCTGACCACCTCTGGGGCAGTTCCTTCACTAGGGGTAGGATCAGATCCCTGAGGAAGCTGACCCTTACCTATAGTCTGGGTGGTAGAAGACTTTTCTTCCACTCTTCTGCTCTCTGGTGGAGTAGAGTGGGCCATTCTTTCAGGCTCCACCTCTCCAAAATTTCCCTGGGATGGGGCTGAGGCCCTAAGAGCCCCACCAACTTTCTCAGGGAGGCCTAACATTCTTAAATGGGCCTGGTATTCAACTTCAGCCCAGGCTGAATTCTCCAGATCATTGCCCAACAGGCAATCTACAGGCAAGTTTGGGGACACTGCCACTCTCTTTGGGCCAGTGACCCCTCCCCAGCTGAGATTGGCTATGGCCATGGGATGATCTGTTTTAATACCATCAATGTTGGTCACCTGGTACTTAAACTCAGGTAAAAGCTGTTGAGGGGGGACTAGTTTCCCTGTCACCATGGTGACACTAGCCCCTGTGTCTCTGAAGGCCACAGCTTTCTGACCATTGATCAGTGGCTCCTGTCTGTACTTGCCCAAAGAATTAGGACTGACAGTAAAAGTGGCAAATCCCATGCCACCATCACAGACTAAGGAGGCCTGGGAGGAGGACCTTGATGAGCTGGGGTCCACCTCAGTTCCCCATACCAACGCACCTAACTTTTTGGCTGCATTACTACCACCTGGGGGATTACTACTTGTAGTACCAGGAGGAGTGGTAGTATTGCTGGGAGGAACATTTTCCTTATTGCTGGCCTTAGGGCAACTGGGGTCATTTTTCCAGTGGCCAGGCTTCTTACATATATGGCAATAAGGTTTCTTTTCAGGGGAGGAAGTAGTTTGGGACCCACCACCAGAAGAGGACTTTTTGGGCCCTGTAGGGGATTTATCTTTTGATTTATCCCCACCTTTCTCTTGGTTTTTGGAAGAATCTTTCTTCTGGTCACCACCCTGATTCTTTGGCTTTACTCTGGTTCTGACCCATTTGTCTGCCTTCTTTCCCAATTTTTGGGGAGAGGTCAGATCAGAGTCCACCGGGTACTGGTGTAAAAGCTGGTTTTGACAATTATTAAGGATCTGCTCCCTCACAATCAAATTGTACAATCCTAAAAAGTCATGCACCTTGCTGCCATGTATCCAACCTTCCAGAGCCTTAGTAGCACAATCTAAAAGTCAACCCAGTCCTGAGTCTGTGCCTTTTGGGTGTCTCTGAACTTTAACCTGTATTGTTCAGTGGTTAAGCCAAACCCATCAATCAGAGCACTCTTCAGGACTTTGTAATTATCAGCATCCTCTTCTCTTACAGTGAGGAGCTTGTCTCTACCTTTGTCTGCAAAGGAGAGCCACAAGATTGCTGCCCACTGCTCCTGAGGGACCCTCTGTACCTTACAGGCCCTCTCCAGTGCAGTTATCCATTTGTGGATGTCATCCCCACTCTGGTAGGGAGGGACAATCTTGTTCAGGTTCCTATGGTTATGAGTATCTTCTCTACTCCTAGGGACACTGTTGCTGCCACCATGGAGCTCTAGCCCCAACTTCTGTGAAGCTCTCTGAAGCTCCAGGGATTCCCTATCTAAGGCCAATTGCTCTCTCTTGATCCTGAGCTTAGCTCTCTCAAATTCAAGCAGTTGGCACTTCTTCTCTTATGAGAAGCAGAAGTCCTATGAGAAGCAGAGCTCCCTACAGATGTACCAGAATGATTAGATTCCAGAGAAGGAGATCTGGATCTTCTTGGTAAACTGTTAACCCTTCCAGGTGGGGTAAAGAGAGGCCCACTGGGGCCTCCTTCCTCACCTTCAGGAAGGATTGGCTGTTCCAGGTTAGAATCATTTTGATCCTCCTGGCCAGCATCAGAGTCCAGGTCATTGAGGTTTTCACTCCCTGGCCTTTCCTCTTCTGCTGTCCCACCCCCTTTGCCTGACTCATCAGACCCTGGGGTCTTTCTGAGGTGATCTAAAAGCAAAGTCACTATGAGCTTTTGGGTGTTTGGGTTTTTCCCTGTCTCCAGTTTCCTTGATGCACACATGTTTCTCAATTCTTGGAATGTGAGGTGGTCATACTTAGTTGGCAAGGAGTCACTGACTTCAGGCCTTGAAGACATTCTAGTGTGGTGTGGTGTATGCACCTACCTACTCTAGTGGGAACTGAGACTCTCTTGAGTTGGAGAAAGGGTGTGCTAGACCCTTGACTTACCCAACTCTAAGTTCAGTAGAACTTACCTTATTCTAGACTTGATTTATATGTACCTAAGTACCTTTAGTGGTTTTCAGTTAGTCACTCACTGAGATTATCTGGTAAAACAATAGTAAGCTTGAATCCCAACCGCTGCACACCAATGTGAGAAGTTGGCCTGGTATATGCTGTCCACTAATTAAAGTGGGCACCTTGCACCAGTCCAAACGACCCTTATTGATGATTAGGTTAAAGACAACCTTTATAGAAAGCTATCCTAGTGGTAGCTGTGGAGAGCAGCCTTCAGGCTAAGTCTTGAAGGAATGTAAAGCAGCTTGTTTTACCAGTATATAACCTCTTGAATGACCAAATGAAAGGAGAACCACACAAGGTATATATAAAATATATGTATTTATTAATAAACACTCTCTACTAACCTCTTTATGAGATTAGAGAACAAGGCACACAATATTACAGTACTAGAACGACAGTAAATAGCACAATACACAGTGGGCTCTAGGGGCAGACCAAACCATATATTAAGAAAGTGGTATAACAACCACGACTTGACTAGACACAGTGCCTAGAGCACGTAGAATCGCTGGGACCCCAAGGAACCACCCAAGGTAGTGTCACAGGGGACCCACGGAGGACAGGTGCAGTGTGGGAACACAGACACGAACTCCGTACAACTCTATGGGAAAGTCGCGGTTGGAAATTTAGAGTTTAAGGACACTTCGGAGAGGACTTCAAGCAAACCCAGTTAAACTTAGAAGGTTCTAAGGCCAGCACCCTTGTGAGTACCGAGGTACCCGTGTTACCTAGCCCAGGGAAGCCGGGTGCATAGGGGTCAAGTGGTGTCGGAAACCCTCGTCGTTTTCAATGGCGTGATGCGAAGAAGTGCTGCTGCCGTGGAGAAGAAAAGTGTCCGGTGTGACTCAATCCTGGATCGGAGATGAGAAGAACCTGCAAGCAGAGGGGACAAAGTCTGGGTCACTTCATGTGACCAGGAGCGGAGCAATCGAATGCCCACCGATGTTGGGTGCTTCAGGTGCGAAGAGGTGAAGCTTGACTCTGCAGCCACGGGGACCAGGAGACGTCGACGACAACTAGGATCCGCAGGCAAGCTGTCCCACAAAGGATGTCGAGTGCTGAGGGGTCAGTTTCCAGATTGGAGACCAACAAGCCTTGGCAACTGCAACCCACGTGGTCAGAGTAATGATGCTTCTGTGAGGACCAGCAAGGTCCTGGGGACTCCCCAAGCGATGGAGAGTCAGGGCACATCTGGAGCAACCAGGGAAGCCCACTGAAAGTTAAAAGTTGTCTTCTCAGGGACCCACAGGTCAATGGACCAGGGATCGCGAAGGGACCTCGAGAGGAATCACACAATACCAGCCCACGGAACACTCGTGTAGTGTAGGCCAGTAATCTTCGGTGGAAATACTGCTCGGGGCTTGGACTACAATTAGCCATAGCACAGCCTCAGGGATCGCCTAAAAGCATATGCTGCCTCAAATGTGCATGGTGTCCAGGGGTTCGGGTTGCACGGTCCCCACGAGGGCTGCATGTCTCAGGTTTGCTGAGAGCACTAGTCGGCCTCGGGGAAGCTTGGGCACCCACCTCCTGTGTTGCAAAATCTTCAGAGTCCCTCGGGAGCTGCATAGATGCTAACCGGTCAGATGCATTGAGGTGCCTGCCTTGCAGGGGAGTAACTCCTTTACTCCAAGGGAGATTCTTCAGTCGTCCAGCAAAACGTAGATCGTCGAAGGTTACTTGGTTTCTGTAGCAGAGTTTAGTCCAGGTAATATCTAAAGTCCTGTAGTCAGGGTTCCTACTTTATACCCAAGGAAGGGGTGTGACAAACTCTGGGGACCCACCTATGGGAGGGTCAGGACAGAGGGGTGGCTACACCCATGTCCTTTGTCCAGTTTCGCGCCAGAGCAGGGGCTGATAGCCCCTGCATTCGGGACACCAAATGTGCCCCCAGTGCAGACATCAAAGCACTCTGAGAGTGCACCCACCCAGCCCCAATACACTAAAGCCTGTCTGGGAGGTGGTCACACCTCCCTGTGACAGGAAAACCTATTGTCCAGCCTCCCCTGCCGGAGTTTCGTCCAGCAGCAGGCGGGCAGACTTGTGTCTGTGGCTGGCAGCATCCATTTTGTGATGCCAGGGCTCTGTGAAGCTGGTACCGGGTGTACCGGTGCTGTCATATTTCTCCCTCTAGGAGGGAGGAATCATACCTCCCACACCAGTTACTGGTGTGGAGGTATGATTCCAAGGTGTTTGACACCAAACACGACATAATTCGTTGCAGCCGTTTTAAAGTTAGCATTTACCGCGAGGTTATAATGCACTTAAGAGTATATGGTTGGCTGCATCACAGACAACCCCGGGATAGTGGGTCCGAAGGCTGCAGAGGGGCTCTGCTCATGCAAGGGCACCCTCTCACATAAAACCCAGCACCCTGCCTTCAGGATTTATAAGGCCTGCCATAGGGGTGACTGATAGGCTTATATGTGCAGTGATTGGGATAGATATAGTGAACCTATATCTAAGGAAGGGGTGCATGCACCACCTTACACAGGCTGCAGTAGCAGACCTGTTGTGTCATTTTGAATGGCCTCTCAGGGGTGGCATAATGCATGCTGCAGCCCCTGGGAGGCCTCTGGGGTACCTATGCCCTGGATACATAGTATACCATATACTAGGGACTTATAAGGGTACCCCAGAATCCAATCTGGAGTGTACCTAAAGTACATGAACAACCAATTTAGGGAGTAAGCAGATAGACTGGGGTCCTGAATAGCAGGATCCCAGTCAGACTAAGTCGAAAACCAGCAAAACACCAGGAAAAAAGTGGGGGCAACCATGCAGTCAGATTCCACCTTCCTACAAGGAGTGCCTGTTTTTCTGCAAGGGTCAAGTTGTATGGAATGTATTCAAACTCAAGGTTTTTTTATTTTTTATTAGCGTAGTTACTTAAAACCATTGCTACAAAATGTGTTAATAAAAAATGTATTTATATAAATTATGTTATAGGGGAAAGTTAATAAAAGAGTTTGGTTAAAACAGGTAATTGTTTGTTTCCATTGCAGGAGGTTCGTATGCTGGATGACTGTTGGCTGCCATGTATTTGGGTGAAGATGTTGCTATGCAGGGGGTAATGTTGGTGCCGGCGCTTCCTCCCGCACCTATGGCATTTTCTTCCTGCCTCAAGAACTTCACCAAGCGACAATTTAGTTGCGGATCCTCAGGTGCAAAGCAGGCCAACACGGCTTGTCTCTGCGTGCGAATGCCTCTTTGGTTAAAAAGTGGTTTTAAAAGTTGTTTTCGTTCGACCGTCAGTTCTGTACAAGTACAGAGTAGGTGTAGCATGTCCTCCTGTGCTGTACCACATAAGCGGCAGGTGGAGTCAGTTTGGGCTTTCAGCAAATGCGGAAAGTGCTTTATGCAAGGTAACAGGCCTAGTCAGTACTTTAAGATTTGGATTTTGGTAGATCTAGCATACCCCAGGGCTAGATATTTTTGAGCGCCGGGGGTGGAGTAGGTGCTCAGAGTCATCCAGTCATGCGTCCTTTTTGATAGGGATTCTTTGTCCTCGATCCATGATAAGAGTTTTACTGCTTTCCATACTAATTTTTTGAAAAGTTAGTGATTGATAGGTGTTTCCCAGAGCTGGGTTAGCCCCAGGATGATCTGACTTGTTTGTAGATATTTTGCGGCTGGTGATGATGTTTGCTGTTGTAACTCTAACCACAAGTGCCAATTAAGAGTTCCTGGTCCAGATTTTCGTACCTTATCCCAAAAGATGGTGTATGCTCCTGGTCATGCCAGGGACTGCTTTTGAACACCAAACTCTAGCCTGATCTGTGCAGGAGAGGTGCATTTTGGCAACCCAAAAATTATTCGGCACGCTGTTGCAACCGTGCTGTCCAGTAATTTAGAGTCCCTGCCCCTCTGTGCCTCACTCCCATAAGCTATTGTCGGTAAAAGTTTTGCCCGTATGACTTCGGCTAGTGGGAGGAGTGATGGGCCACTCCGTTTGGAGTTGAAATTTCTTATTGAAACTACCAGGGCAGTGCCCTTCCTCCTGATTGAGTCCCTTTGGGCAGTAAAGTTGCCGCCTTTGTCAATAACCACTCCTAAATATTTATATTCTGATACAAAATCAATACGGGTTTGCCCCCAGAACCAGGCCGGTGATTTCTTCTCGATTGTCATAGTCTTAGTTTTCTCCAGGTTGATACTCAAGCAGTTGGCTTTGGAGTATTCAAGTGTGGTGGTGAGGAGATGCTGTAGACCCACCTTCGTCTGGCTAATTAAGACTAAGTCATCTGCATAGAGTAGACATGGTAGCACTGAGTTCCCTAACCTTGGGGCATGTGAGTTGCTGGTGTTTAGTAGCAGGACAAGGTCTGCAAGGAACAGATTGAAAAGACTCGGTGCCAGCACACAGCCTTGCTTAAGTCCTTTTGTTGTTGGTATTGAAGCAGGGTCCCGTTTTACCATATAAATGCCCTAGACCATTTCTGCCCCACACCTGAATCATGAGACCCTCATATGGCCCCACCAGCCAGCATATAGAAGTTTGTTAAATTGACCATGCTGTCTTAAATATTTGCTAAACACGGTAGGCCCTATGCCTCCCTGATAAAATCACAAGACATCTCCTCTGCGTAGGACACGAGCTCCAGCTCAATATCTTTTTGGTGAACAAAGTTACCAAGCCCCCACTGGCCTCAAAATGTGCATTTTTGTTGTACACATCACAGTGAGACAGCACAAACAAGAAACATCTCTTAGTTAAAGGAACAACATGGGGCAAGAATTGGGTGGAGGCCAGCTGGTACATTTCATTGCTTCATATCTGATATTTGATGTTTTTCTGCTAGCTTTGCAAATAAGACGGCAACTTGCCATGAGATCATGACCTGTAACCTTTGTAAAAGTTCTGCTTTCTTAAAAGTTTCCGAGAAGTGATGCACATCATTTTCGATGAAATGTTCACTTTCATCATAATCTACGGTCAAGCATCAGTTAACCTTCTGATAACACCTTTTGCACCATGGTGTTACTTCTGCATTTTTAATATTTTAAAGAAGTATCTAAAGGTCTGCGGTCTAGAGCACCTGCTAATGTTTTGATTCTGTGGTCAATAGTTCCGCATTAAAGAAATATAAAAGATCTGCTCCTCAGCCCATTCGGCGACCACCTTCTGCAGTGTCTGACACGCGTTGGTGCTCCCGGTCGACCGCTCTATTTTAGGCATCATCTATTATTGAGGTTGTAGTGTTTAAGATAGCTTGAAAATCTTTGTCTCTCTCTCTGTCTCTCATCCCCTCCCTTTCCTTGCATTGACGTAATCTTAAAACTTACAATATTGCATGGTTCAACTTAGTATTTGAGACGTGTCACTTTGACACTTGTTATCTACTAAGATTGCACGAAGTTATTTGATGATTAAGAAATATGCTTTTTGACATTTGTTGTTTGAACTTGCTCTTCGAATAAAGTGCCACTCAGACTCAGTTCCTGCATTTCACACATGTGTCTTATTATTTTAGATAGCACATTTAAAGGGTGAAAAAACCACCCTGCAACAGCTGGCGACCACGAACACGGCCGTGCAGACTTTTCCAGGCTGCGGGGAATTGGGACGTGCCAGACACTGCCATCTGTGCCTCTTCCTGACTAACAGCAGCACATGCCCGGGTAAGTCAAAGAATTTTGTTTTTCTCTTTGCCTTGCTCCGGTGTAGGTGTTTGGCTGTGGTGGGGTGGGCACTGATAGGTACAGTTCTGTTCAAAGTCACTGCTCCTTGCAGACTACTGTCCTGCCACGTAAAAGAACACCTTTTTAAATTTGACACTTGTGTGTGTAGGCACTGACCCAGCCCTTCCTGGTTTTGCAGTTGTGGTTTTGCAGTTGTGGTTTGTGAGCTCCCTCTGCAGGCTTCAGAGGTAGAGGAGAGTGCGTCTGGCCCCTCTCTAGAGATAGCATAGTTCAGGGTGCAAGACCCTGGAGAGATAGCATAGTCCTGGGTGCAAGACCCTGGAGAGATAGCATAGTCCTGGGTGCAAGTCCCTGGAATAGCATAGTCCTGGGTGCAAGTCCCTGGAATAGCATAGTCCTGGGTGCAAGACCCTGGAGAGAGCACAGTTCAGGGTGAAAGACCCTGGAATATTGACACTGTCTTTATATTGTGACAAGTGCTGGAGAGTGCGTCTGGCATCTCTCAGCTTTTGCGGGTTCTGATCAACTGAAAGATGTTAACATGAAATAGTCAGCTTATGTTTGCTTATAACGATAATTCATTAAACACATCCAGCTTCTGCAAGGAATGGGAGTGCTATTATTGCATTAAGTAACTAGCAGTTTTTTCAACTGCGTAGTACATTAGGGGGAAGTCGTTCCTTTCACCACCCTTCCTCTGTGGTTTCCTCTCCTTCTCGGGCAAAGCAGAAATAAACGCTCTTCGTTCTCTTTCCATATTATACTTCGTACCATCTACTTTTCTTTTCGACCGCTAAACATTGTGCACACTTTCTTTTTCTTGTTAATTCCATTACAAAGGCTTTGTCCATTGTTTTTCTCTTGGACCACATGTTGCCTGGCTGCATGGCACGCCTCTGATTCTCTCTCTCTCCTTCTGCCTCTCCCAAGTGCCTGGGTTGCGGTTCTTTCTCACATCGGTGCCAGGTGCATCCCTTTCCCTTTCAGTTCCTTTACTGTTCCTTAGCGAGATCAAATATCTAGGTGTACCTGTATTTATCTATATCATGTGCATTTTTCTTTTTCCTTCCATTTCTGTTTTTATAATGTCATATTATCGTTAGCACACGGCTCCACATCTCCTGCCCTGCCCCTGTCTTCTGAGTAGCAGACTTTCAACGTACATTTTTCCATTTCCCATTTTCCCACAAGCATACACCCTACTCACTGGTGCTAATTGGGCATTGCTACCCATACGGTCTACATTACTGATGCACCCCTGCCTTTCTGCCCCTGTAGTCATGGAGTCTTCCACTTGACTATTCAGTCAAAGTGGTAGACAGGGGGGGAGGAGGGATTTCGTATTCGCTGTTATTAACCACAACACTGTCAGTCACTCCTGTGCAATATTTCCCCACGTAATGAACAATAACCGCCAGGACATAATTGATCTTATTCTGCACCTAGTACATGGTAGAGCGGTTGATGTGTTTAATGCTAACACAGATCGTATCACCACATTCACTGAATAGCAGAGTGACCTTTTGTCCATTGCTTGGGACATCCTAGGAGTTACCTTCACACCAGCGACAGAAGTCCGACTGTCTGTACTGCCATTAGTTGAACTACCACCTCCGGGTACTGCTCACACACATCCCCCGCCGCTTCCTGATACTACACGCCCGAATCTGGTCTGGCCGAATTACTCATCGGATTCCTCCACTGACCAGACCACACGCCCGCACCATCTTTATATTCACCAGTTTCCCCACTAGTGATTCACGATTTCTGGGAGTCCTCCTCAGGATCCAACTACTCTGTGGCATCCTCAGAGGAGGCCAAAACTCCACATATCCCCCTCCCAGCCTCACCTATATCGTCCACATCCAGCTCTAGTGGTACAATACAAACAGACTCTCAAGAATACCATTCACCACTGTTAAGAGCACTCTTAAGTGGTCAGCCACAAGACACGGAGCACGTGCCTGCTCTAGAGGCAGACTGCACTACTCCAAACAACACTAGGGAATGAGCGCAGCATCAGGGGACTACACAGCACCACAGATTGTTGTGTACCTCATTAACAACCACGTCATTGGTCTTTCAGAAGGTCATCCATCTTCATTCATTCCGGCAACGCCCTTAACCAGCGCTGTCCTCCTGACCGTGTTTCAGGTTTTAGGCATCGACTGCACCCAAGCACAACAACTGAGACTGACAATAGTACCCACCTATGCTTCCCAATTACATCCAAGAACAGCTCTAGAAATCAAAATAAGTATGGCTACCCCACTGCAGCATGTGCTCAAGAACTTCACAGGGCAAGAGCAGCGCATTATTAAACACTGCAGGGAGCTACATAAGCACACAAAGAATTTAACACACCCCTGGCCGCCTGAAGGCACCTTTGATCGTGCTACATTAGACCATGCCACTACCTTCTTAGAAGCCAAATACTCAGGCAGCAAACTTCAGAAACGCAAAGATACCCTAGCATTGTGGCGTATCTTTAAAGAGAACGCTGAACCCGTACTCATGCCCACGGCCCCACCGCCATATCATGTAAGTGGTATGTACCCCGAATTACTGGTGAACTCCATCACCCTCCTCAAAAATCTAGACTTGACCCCCACTTCAAATGACCTACCAGCCGTTGGTTCCCTTCCAATACCAGATGACAATGTTTCTTCACAACATCCCCCAATAAACAGTGACATAATGAACACTGTTCCAACACCGCAACCTCTCGCTGGGCCTAGCTCAATGATAGAAGCTGCAGTACCAGGGCTGCCAGGTCAAATAGACGCACAATTCACACTGAAGCTTACACCAGCGCCAAATACTGCAGCACAACAGCAAGAGGAGGACGAAGACTCTGACAACGCCTCCCGTACATCATCTCACTGCACACACTCTAGCTCCAACCCATTCCTTACTGACGAACAGTTACTGTTTCCTAGGCCGCGCCGCTCCCCCCAACGCCAGCTGCCACCAAGCAGAGCCACATCCCAGCATAATGACAGGACTCCTATTCTGGACCTCCCAATCACACACCAGCAGTTCAGGGACAGTGAGCAACAGTTCCCTGAGACGGTTGACCAAATACATTTTAACAAATGGAGAAGCGGCCCTGACTTAAGCAAGAGCATGGACAGCGTTACGCTAGGCGACCCCCACACGGACGTACTACACAGAAGTCGGTCACCCAGCCCTACAGGCCAGGCTGTGGCTATCAGACGCCTGTCAATGAAAGTAGAGCAAATGCATGACACACTCGCTGACATATTCAGTAATGCAGACCTTCTAGCACCACCAAAACTGGCAAGGACAGACACCCCACCACAAGAAATACTGCAGACACACGCTCCTGGGGAAAACCAGGGTGTCACTGTGAGAAGTTGGCCTGGCATATGCTGTCCACTAATTATAGTGGGCACCTTGCACCAGTCCAAACAACCCCTTATTGGAGATAGGTTAAAGACAACCTTTATTGAAAGCTATCCTAGTGGTAGCTATGGAGAGCAGCCTTCAGGTTAAGTCTTGAAGGAATGTAAAGCAGCTTGTTTTACCAGTCTATAATCTCTTGAGTGACCAAATGAAAGAGGACCACACCAGGTATATATTCAAAATATATGAATTTATTGCTAAACACACCCCTCTAGTCTCTTTATGAGGCTAGAGTTCGAAGTACATAAGTTATAAGTTAGTTATCTACAGTAATAGCACAAATACACGTTTGAGCCCTAGGGGCGTACCAAACCATATACCAATAAAGTGGTATAAGAACCACGACTGAGCTAGACACAGGGCCTAGAGCCTGTAGAAGTGCTTGGACCACAAGGAACCACCCAAGGTAGTGACACAGGGGACCCACGGGGACGCGTGCAGTGTATGAACACAGCCGCGAATCGCCGTTAACTTCTATGGGGAAAGTCGCGGTTTGAATTGAAAAGAAAAGGGACACTTAGAGGAGGACTTGGAGCAAACCCTTTGAGAACTAGGCTGTTCTAGTGTCAATACCCACGGGAGCACCGGAGTACTCGAGTTACCTCACCCAGGGAGCCGGGTGCATAGGTGTCTTTCGGGGTCGGGTTTCGTCGTCGCTTTCAATGGCCATCTGCTGCAAAGTGCTGCTGGCGGCCAAGTCGAAAGTGTTCGGGTGGATCCAAAGGTGGATCGAAGATTTGAAGAACCTGAAAGCAGAGGGGACAGAGTCTGGGTCACTAGCCAGTGACCAGGAAGGCGATGAGCAGATGCCCACCGATGTCGAGTGCTTCAGGTAGGTTGACGGTCATCTTGACTCTTCAGCCACGAGGTCCAGGAGGAGTCGACGACGACCAGGAGCTGGATTCGAGCTGTCCCACGACGTCTGTCGATTGCAGGGGTGTCGGCGACCGGATTGGACCCAACAAGCCTTGGCAACGGCAAGTCTCGTGGAAATGGAAGAAGGACGATGTTGCAGACCAGCAAGGTCTGTGGGACTCACCCAGCGAGGGTAAGTCAGGGCACGCCTGGAGCAACCAGGGAGCCCAAGCAGAAGAAGATTGGCCTTCGGGAGGGCCTACTAGCCAACGGACTAGTGACCGCGAAGGAGCCTCGAGTCGACGCACGTGGAGCTGGCTCACGGGACACTCGTGGAGTGGAGGCCAGTGATCTTCGGTGCAGTCGGTGCTGGAGGCTGGGGCAACTCGGAGCCCAAAGCACGACTTCGTGGGAGACCCAGAAGAGGATGCACTTGCAAATGCGATCGGTGTCCAGGGGTCACGGTTCCACGTTACCCACGACAGCTATGGGCCTCAGCTTTGCTGGGGACTCAGGGCAGCCTCGGGGAAGTCTGGAAATACACCTCTGGTGATGCAAAGACTTCGGCGTCCGGCGGGAGCTTCAGCGATGCAGACCGGACAATTGCTTCTTTGGTGCCTGCCAAGCAGGGGAGTCACTCCTTGACCCCAAGGGAGATTCTTCAGTCCTCTAATCTTGAAGTAGAGCGTCGAAGGTCCAGGATTCTGTGTCAGAGTTTCGTCCAGGTTAATCTAAAGTCCTAAGGACTGGGGTCCCATACTTATACTAAGGTAGGGGGTTGGACATACTCTGTGGACCCACCTATGGGAGGGTCAGGGCAGAAGGGTGGTTACACTCCTTTCCCTTTGTCCAGTTTCGCGCCAGAGCAGGGGCTGGAAGCCCCTGAGCTGGTTTGAACTGGGGTATGCACAGGGACACCAAATGTGCCCCCAGTGCAGGACTTCAAAGCACCAGAGAGTGCTCCCGCCCAGCCCCAATACACACTATCCTGATGGGGAGGTGGTTACACCTCCCTGGGACAGGAAACCTATTGTTCAGGCCTCCTCCGCCGGAGTTTCGGTCAGCAGCAGGAGGCCAGACTCGTGTCTGTGGCAGCAGCATCCATTTTGTGATGCCAGGGCTCTGGAAAGTCAGTACCGGGTATACCGGTGTGTACATGTCTCTCCCTCTAGAAGGGTGGAATGCTACCCCCGCCGCCAGAACTGGCGGGGGGTAGTATTCCAAGATGTTTGACACCAAACACGACATGTTTCCGTGCAGCCATCCCAAAGTTAGCATTTAACGCGAGGTTATAATGCGCTTAAGAGTATATGGTCGGGCTGCACTACAAACAGCATCAGAGAAGGGTCTCCGAACGCTGCAGAGGGGCCCAGCTCATGCAGGGGCACCCTCTCACATAGGAACCACGCACTCTGCCTTCAGGATTGATAAGGCCTGCCATAGGAGTGACTTATAGGTTTATATGTGTGTATGTATGTAGTGATATAGGTAGCCTATATCACAGTAAGGGGTGCATGCACCACCTTACCCAGGCTGCAGTAGCAGACCTGTGGTGTCATTTTGGAGGGCCTTCCAGGGGTGGCACAATACATGCTGCAGCCCCTGGTAGGCCTCTGAGGTACCTATGCCCTGGGTACATAGTATACCATATACTAGGGACTTATAAGGGCACTCCAGATTCCAATCAGAGATGTGCCTAAGGCACATGGAAACCATTTTAGAGAGGAAGCAGCTAGGCTGGGGTTCTGATTAGCAGGGCCCCAGCCAGACTAAAGTCGAAAAACAGTGAAGCATCAGCAAAAAGTGGGGGTACGCATGTGAAGCAGATCCTACTCTCCTACACAACCCCCCAAACGTAGGGACATTAAACTAACCTTGCCCAGTTAAGTCTTCATGTTCTACGTGGAAGTACCTAGAGAGTCCATCTGCATTGGCATGGTTACTCCCAGGTCTATGTTCCACTGTGAAGTCCATCCCCTGTAGGGATATGGACCACCTAAGCAGTTTGGGGTTTTCACCCTTCATTTGTTTTAGCCATAAGAGGGGCTTATGGTCTGTTTGAACAAGGAAGTGAGTACCAAACAAGTATGGCCTCAACTTCTTCAGAGCCCAGACCACAGCAAAGGCCTCCCTCTCAATGGCTGACCAACGTTTCTCTCTAGGGGTCAGCCTTCTGCTAATAAAAGCTACTGTCTGATCCTGACCTTCATCATTCAATTGTGACAGTACAGCCCCTACCCCCAATTCAGATGCATCTGTTTGGACAATGAACTTCTTGGAGTAATGAGGACTCTGTAGAATGGGAGCAGTGCACATGGCCTGCTTCAGGTCATCAAATGCCTTTTGACAGCGAACTGTCCACTGAACCTTTTTGGGCATTTTTTTGGAAGTTAAGTCATTCAGGGGTGTCACTATTGATCCATACCCCTTGACAAATCTCCTATAGTACCCAGTCAGGCCTAAAAAGGCTCTCACCTGAGTCTGGGTAGTTGGAGCAGTCCAGTCCATGATGGTCTGGATCTTGCTCTGCAGTGGTTGAACCTGGCCTCCACCCACAAGGTGGCCCAGGTACACAACCTGACTCTGCCCTATCTGGCACTTTGTGGCCTTGATAGTCAGGCCTGCTTTCTACAGGGCCTGCAAAACATTTCTGAGGTGGACCAGGTGATCCTCCCAGGTGGAGCTAAAGACAGCAATATCATCTAGATATGCTGCACTATAGGCTTCCAGACCTGTAAGGACTGTATTCACCAACCTCTGAAAAGTGGCAGGTGCATTCTTCAGACCAAAGGGCATCACCACAAATTGATAATGCCCACTAGGGGTTGAGAATGCTGTCTTTGGCTTTGCATCATCAGCTAGTCTGATCTGCCAGTAGCCAGCTGTCAGGTCAAATGTGCTTAGATACTTGGCTGAGGCCAAAGTGTCTATTAGCTCATCTGCCCTAGGTATTGGATGGGCATCAGTCCTAGTGGCTGCATTGAGACCCCTGTAGTCCACACAAAACCTCATCTCTCTTTTCCCACCATTAGTGTGAGGTTTTGGTACAAGGACCACTGGACTAGCCCAAGGGCTATCTGAGGGTTCAATAACTCCCAAATCCAACATCTTCTGGACTTCTGTCCTGATACAGTCCCTGACATGGTCAGGTTGCCTATAAATCTTATTTGTAATAGGCAGACTGTCCCCAGTGTCCACTTCATGAGTGCACCAGGTAGTCTGACTGGGTGTCAGTGAGAATATGTGTCTGAACTGATTGAGCACCTGTCTGCAATCAGTTTGCTGCTGGGCAGTGAGGCTGCCTGCCAAGGCTACACCATCTACTGACCCATCATCAGGGTTCTGTGAGAGCAGATCAGGGAGTGGGTCACTCTCTTCCTCCTGTCCCTCATCAGTAGCCATGAGCAAGCCCATGTCTGCCCTGTCCACATATGGTTTTAACCTGTTGACATGGAGAACCCTGTGGGGACTCCTGGGTGTTCCTAGGTCTACTAAGTAGGTAACCTCAACCCTTCTGCTCAACAATGGTGTGGGGTCCACTCCATTTGTCTTGGAGAGCTGCTGGGGCCACTGGCTCCAACACCCACACCTTCTGTCCTGGCTGGTAAACAGTCAGTACAGCCTTTTGGTCATGCCAGGCTTTTTGCAGTTCCTGGCTAGCCTCAAGGTTTTTAGTTGCCTTTTTCATGTACTCAGCCATCCGGGAGCGGAGACCAAGTACATAGTCCACTATGTCTTGCTTTGGGGGCTTGAGAGGTAACTCCCATCCTTCCTTCACCAAGCACAATGGACCCCTGACAGGGTGACCAAACAAAAGTTCAAAAGGGCTGTAGCCAACCCCTTTTGAGGCACCTCCCTGTATGCAAATAAAAGGCAGGGCAAGAGTATGTCCCATCTTCGCCTAAGCTTTTCTGGGAGCCCTTTAATCATGCCCTTCAAGGTTTTGTTGAATCTCTCAACTAAACCATTGCATTGTGGGTGATAGGGTGTGGTGAACTTGTAAGTCACTCCACACTCCTTTCACATTGCTTTTAAGTATCCAGACATAAAGTTAGCACCCCTGTCTGATACAACCTCCTTAGGGAAGCCCACTCTTGAGAAAATTCCCAGGAGGGCTCTTGCCACCATAGGCGCTGTAGTGGTCCTAAGGGGAATAGCCTCTGGGTACCTGGTGGCATGATCCACTACCACCAGGATAAACCTGTGCCCAGATGCTGTTTGGGGATCCATGGGACCAACAATGTCAATCCCCACCCTTTCAAAGGGAACCCCCACCACAGGTAGTGGTATCAGGGGGCCTTTGTAGTGCCACCTGCCTTGCCACTGGCCTGGCAGGTTACACAGGAGCGACAAAACTCCTTGGTGTCTTCAGACATGTGGGGCCAGTGAAAGTGAGGGACAATTCTGTCCCAAGTCTTGTTCTGGCCCAGGTGACCTGCTAAGGGAATGTCATGGGCTAGGGTCAATAGGAAGCCCCTGAACTTCAGAGGTATAACCAACCTCCTGGTGGCACCAGGCTTGGGGTCTCTACACTCTGAGTACAAGAGTCCATCATCCCAATACACTGTATGGGGACCACTAGCTTTCCCAGCAGCCTCAGCAGCAGCTTGCTGTCTGAGGGGTTCAAGAGAGGGGCAGCTCTGCTGCTCCTGGCTCAGATCTGCCCTGGAAGGGCCCCTGTCCCCAAGAACTCAACCTGGTCAGGTTCAAGCTCCTCTGGGACAGTTCCTTCCTCAGGACTGAGATCATCCCCCTCAAGAGACTGATCTTCCTTCTGAGCCAAGGGGGAAGGCACTGCCTTTACCCTACTACTCCTCTTCTTGGAGGGCACTTGGTCCATTATTCCAGAATCCAAGGCCTGTTCAGTGTTAGACATTTTGGCTTGTGACCTGGTCACAGCAAACACATCTGCAGGGATGCCCAGCATTTCTGCATGGGTCCTGAGCTCCACTTCTGCCCAAGCTGAAGTTTCTAAGTCATTGCCAAGCAAGCATTCAACGGGTAGGTCTGCACTTACCACAACCTTCTTAAGGCCAGTTACCCATCCCCAGGAGAAGTTAACAACTGCCAGAGTATGGTCTGTTCTGACGTTGCTAGCATTGGTCACTTGGTACATTTCACCAAGTATAATCTGCCCAGGATTCACAAGGTCTTGTGTCACCATGGTGACACTTGCCCCTGTGTCCCTAAATGCCAAAGCCTCTTTTCCATTGATTAAGGGCTGTTGCCTGTACTTGCCCAGATTACTGGGACTCACAGAGGAGGTCACATCCATGCCTCCATCACAGACTAGGACAGCCTGAGTGAGTTCTCTGACTAGGTCAGAGCTCATCTCCTAACCCAGGGTCAACTCTACTAAACCCTTGGCTTGTGTAGTCCCACCACCAATTGTAACTGCACTAGGGGGAGCAGGTGCCTTAGGGGCATTGGTGGGGGCTGGAGTCGAGTCTTTGGACTTGGTGCAATCACTGGTCCAGTGGGTCTTTTGCTTACAGACCTTGCACCAAGGTTTCTTTTGGCCTCTTCCCTTGTTAGACTGTGAATCCCCACCTGAAGAAGATTTTTGGGGGCCTTGTGAAGACTTTTGGTCTTTACCCTTCTCCCCACCCTTATCAGAGTTTTTCGAATCTTGCTTCTTAGGGTCACCACCTTGGTTCTGTACCTTCTGCCTCACCCTGGTTCTGACCCATTTGTCTGCCTTCTTTCCCAATTCTTGGGGAGAGGTCAGATCAGAGTCCACCAGGTGCTGATGCAACAGCTGATTTTGACAATTGTTAAGGATCTGCTCCCTCATGATAAGATTGTACAATCCTGTGAAGTCAAGTGCACACGTGGTAAGGGTATAACGATAGTGTGACCGTATTGTTCGAATAACAGTTGTAGTGGTCGACACCTGTTAGAGTTGAAAAGTTATTTAATGAAAAACAACTGAATTTACAATAAACAACCAGCCGACACGTGTTTCGTCACTCAGAGTAATCCGGTGACTCTTCAGGGCTGTGTAGCATGAGTGAGGATAGAAAAAGCAGAACCCGTAAGACCGGTGATAATTCCAACCCGGCTCGGGGGTGTACGCAAAGAACTTATAAAAAGGAGGAGACGGTGCTCCACGTAGAGACCGGGCACGGGGTGCATGCCACGGGAGTAGCCGGGAAGCCTGTGGGCGGTGAGGGCAGTGATGCCGAAGGAGAAGTAATCAGCGGAATGTAGCAGGCGGGAGTGCTGGGACGAAGGTAGAAGTATCAGAACAATCCAAGTAATCAAGTCCAGAAACTGCGGGAGGACAGGCGCTCCATGGGTATGAAGCGTGCCAGGAGGCGGATAAGCCTGTGGGGTAGCTCCGACGAAACCGGAAGGTGCTTGTGCCGAGGGATAGCTGTCCCTGGAGCGCCGTTATTCTCCTCCTTGCTCCACTACTTCCGCCGCCACCTGGCTTTAGAACCCTGTCCTCCCGCAGTTTCTGGACTTGATTACTTGGATTGTTCTGATACTTCTACCTTCGTCCCAGCACTCCCGCCTGCTACATTCCGCTGATTACTTCTCCTTCGGCATCACTGCCGGGTTGGAATTATCACCGGTCTTACGGGTTCTGCTTTTTCTATCCTCACTCATGCTACACAGCCCTGAAGAGTCACCGGATTACTCTGAGTGACAAAACACGTGTCGGCTGGTTGTTTATTGTAAATTCAGTTGTTTTTCATTAAATAACTTTTCAACTCTAACAGGTGTCGACCACTACAACTGTTATTCGAACAATACGGTCACACTATCGTTATACCCTTACCACGTGTGCCCGGGACTGTGCTTATTTTCCCAGTGTGGGTCCTGTGACTCACACACCTCCGGGGGTTATTGGGTAAATCCCCCGACCTGGCAGCACCGTACCTACTCCAGTTCACATTTACACCACGCATACTAGTCTGAGCGCCACACTTCCTGACTACGCCAAAAACCCTAGCTCTAGTCTTCAATCCTGTGAAGTCACATACCTTACTGCCCAATAATCAACCTTCCAGAGCCTTGGCAGAACAATCAACAAAGTCCACCCAGTCTTGAGTCTGTGCCTTCTGGGTATCCCTGAACTTTAACCTGTATTGTTCAGTGGTTAGGCCAAACCCATCAATTAGAGCACTCGTCAAGACTTTGTAATTATCAGCATCCTCCTCTCTAACAGTAAGGAGCTTATCTCTACCTTTGTCTGCAAAGGAGAGCCACAAGATTGCTGCCCACTGCTCCTGAGGGACCCTCTGTACTTTACAGGCCCTCTCTAGAGCAGTTATCCATTTGTGGATGTCATCCCCACTCTGGTAGGGAGGGACAATCGTGCTCAGGTTTCTATGGTCATAAGACCTTTCCCTATCTCTGGGGAAATTGCTGCCACCATGGGACTCTAGTCCCATCTTTTTTCTCTCTCTATAGAGATCTAGGTACTCCCTGTCTATAGCCAATTGCTGTTTTCTGAGCTCAAGCTGGGCTTGTCCATACTGAAGCAATCTCTTTCTCCTTTCATGAGAGGATTCCCTCCTATGAGAGGAGACAGAGGTCCCTATTGAGGTGTCAGAGTGGTTAGACTCCTGAGAAGGTGATCTAGACCTTCTGGGCACACTCATTATTCTTCCTGGGGGACAAAGGGAGGTCATTCTGATCCTCCTCCTCCTCCTCCACAGGAGGAATTGGGTTTTCCAGGACAAGGTCATTTTCACCTTCCTGGCCAGTTTCAGAGGGGGGGGGGGGCCTGGGTTTCTTCACCGCTGACCCCTTCCTCATCTTCTGCCCCACCCTCTGTGCCTACCCCTTCAGACCCTAGGGGCCTGCTGAGATCATCAGCTAGTAACACCTCACTGAGGTGTTGGGTGCTGGCACTTTTGCCTGCCTTCAACTTCCTAGTATTGCATAATGCTCTCAATTCCAAGAATGGGAGTTTATCATACTTGAAGGGAAGAAGCCCACTGGCTTCTGGCAAGGACTCACTGGGTCCTGGCTTTGAAGACATTACTAGTGAGGTGTGGTGTATGCACTACCTACTCTAGTGTGGCCTACTAAACTCTCTTGAGTTGTAGAAAGGGTGTGCTATCCCTTAACACACAACTCTAAGTTCAGTAGAACTTACTGTATACTAAGCTTGATTTATATGTACCTTAGGTACCCTTAGTGGTTTTCAGTTGATCAATTCAATTGAGATTATCTGGTAAAACAATAGCAAGCTGGAATCCCACACGCTGCACACCAATGTGAGAAGTTGGCCTGGCATATGCTGTCCACTAATTATAGTGGGCACCTTGCACCAGTCCAAACAACCCCTTATTGGAGATAGGTTAAAGACAACCTTTATTGAAAGCTATCCTAGTGGTAGCTATGGAGAGCAGCCTTCAGGCTAAGTCTTGAAGGAATGTAAAGCAGCTTGTTTTACCAGTCTATAATCTCTTGAGTGACCAAATGAAAGAGGACCACACCAGGTATATATTCAAAATATATGTATTTATTGCTAAACACACCCCTCTAGTCTCTTTATGAGGCTAGAGTTCGAAGTACATAAGTTATAAGTTAGTTATCTACAGTAATAGCACAAATACACGTTTGAGCCCTAGGGGCGTACTCAAACCATATACCAATAAAGTGGTATAAGAACCACGACTGAGCTAGACACAGGGCCTAGAGCCTGTAGAAGTGCTTGGACCACAAGGAACCACCCAAGGTAGTGACACAGGGGACCCACGGGGGACGCGTGCAGTGTATGAACACAGCCGCGAATCGCCGTTAACTTCTATGGGGAAAGTCGCGATTTGAATTTAAAAGAAAAGGGACACTTAGAGGAGGACTTGGAGCAAACCCTTTGAGAACTAGGCTGTTCTAGTGTCAATACCCACGGGAGCACCGGAGTACTCGAGTTACCTCACCCAGGGAGCCGGGTGCATAGGTGTCTTTCGGGGTCGGGTTTCGTCGTCGCTTTCAATGGCGATCTGCTGCAAAGTGCTGCTGGCGGCCAAGTCGAAAGTGTTCGGGTGGATCCAAAGGTGGATCGAAGATTTGAAGAACCTGAAAGCAGAGGGGACAGAGTCTGGGTCACTAGCCAGTAACCAGGAAGGCGATGAGCAGATGCCCACCGATGTCGAGTGCTTCAGGTAGGTTGACGGTCGTCTTGACTCTTCAGCCACGAGGTCCAGGAGGTGTCGACGACAACCAGGAGCTGGATACGAGCTGTCCCATGACGTTTGTCGATTGCAGGGGTGTCGGCGACCGGATTGGACCCAACAAGCCTTGGCAACAGCAAGTCTCGTGGAAATGGAAGAAGGACGATGTTGCAGACCAGCAAGGTCCGTGGGACTCACCCAGCAAGGGTAAGTCAGGGCACGCCTGGAGCAACCAGGGAGCCCAAGCAGAAGAAGATTGGCCTTCGGGAGGGCCTACTAGCCAACGGAATAGTGACCGCGAAGGAGCCTCGAGTCGACGCACGTGGAGCTGGCTCACGGGACACTCGTGGAGTGGAGGCCAGTGATCTTCGGTGCACTCGGTGCTGGAGGCTGGGGCTACTCGGAGCCCAAAGCACGACTTCGTGGGAGACCCAGAAGAGGATGCACTTGCAAATGCGATCGGTGTCCAGGGGTCACGGTTCCATGTTACCCACGACAGCTACGGGCCTCAGCTTTGCTGGGGACTCAGGGCAGCCTCGGGGAAGTCTGGAAATCCACCTCTGGTGATGAAAAGACTTCGGCGTCCGGCGGGAGCTTCAGCGATGCAGACCGGACAATTGCTTCTTTGGTGCCTGCCAAGCAGGGGAGTCACTCCTTGACCCCAAGGGAGATTCCTCAGTCCTCTAATCTTGAAGTAGAGCGTCGAAGGTCCAGGATTCTGTGTCAGAGTTTCGTCCAGGTTAATCTAAAGTCCTAAGGACTGGGGTCCCATACTTATACTAAGGTAGGGGGTTGGACATACTCTGTGGACCCACCTATGGGAGGGTCAGGGCAGAGGGGTGGTTACACCCCTTTCCCTTTGTCCAGTTTCGCGCCAGAGCAGGGGCTGGAAGCCCCTGAGCCGGTTTGAACTGGGGTATGCACAGGGACACCAAATGTGCCCCCAGTGCAGGACTTCAAAGCACCAGAGAGTGCTCCCGCCCAGCCCCAATACACACTATCCTGTCTGGGGAGGTGGTTACACCTCCCTGGGACAAGAAACCTATTGTCCAGGCCTCCCCTGCCGGAGTTTCGGTCAGCAGCAGGAGGCCAGACTCGTGTCTGTGGCAGCGGCATCCATTTTGTGATGCCAGGGCTCTGGAAAGTCAGTACCGGGTATACCGGTGTGTACATGTCTCTCCCTCTAGAAGGGTGGAATGCTACCCCGCCACCAGGACTGGCGGGGGGGTAGTATTCCAAGATGTTTGACACCAAACACGACATGTTTCCGTGCAGCCATCCCAAAGTTAGCATTTAACGCGAGGTTATAATGCGCTTAAGAGTATATGGTCGGGCTGCACTACAAACAGCATCAGAGAAGGGTCTCCGAACGCTGCAGAGGGGCCCAGCTCATGCAGGGGCACCCTCTCACATAGGAACCACGCACTCTGCCTTCAGGATTGATAAGGCCTGCCATAGGAGTGACTTATAGGTTTATATGTGTGTATGTATGTAGTGATATAGGTAGCCTATATCACAGCAAGGGGTGCATGCACCACCTTACCCAGGCTGCAGTAGCAGACCTGTGGTGTCATTTTGGAGGGCCTTCCAGGGGTGGCACAATACATGCTGCAGCCCCTGGTAGGCCTCTGAGGTACCTATGCCCTGGGTACATAGTATACCATATACTAGGGACTTATAAGGGCACTCCAGATTCCAATCAGAGATGTGCCTAAGGCACATGGAAACCATTTGAGAGAGGAAGCAGCTAGGCTGGGGTTCTGATTAGCAGGGCCCCAGCCAGACTAAAGTCGAAAAACAGTGAAGCATCAGCAAAAAGTGGGGGTACCCATGTGAAGCAGATCCTACTCTCCTACAGTCACAATACCACAAAATAATGGGCCCCTCCCGTCCTCATGAAGCCGCTGCTTCCGGGATGACCTAGACAGCTGCGACAACTAGTCAGGAGGACCTCCCAGCGCAAGCACCTCCGCAGACATTGCTACCACCACCAACATATACGTTTCACTCGCCACCCAGGCCCACGCTTACTTTCATGCACACAGCACCACAAAGAGAGCATCAAGATGAGGACCCAACAACAAAAAGAAATAGACGAACAGAGGTAGAACGACTAGAATGTTGGGGACACACGGGCGGCCAGATGACATATCATATGACGTCTCGGGTACAGCCTCTATGCGTGCTACTAGGTTAAAAAACATACGCAACATTTTTCTCAGCAGACCGTATGCACCACAGAATAATGACCTAACACCAAATGAAATAGTCACACTTGGGGAAGACTCAGACTTCTATGTCAATTCCTTCACAGACGATTTGGCCGGCTGGACAGAGGGTCTGGCGCCACAAATGATCCCGTGGCCATGAGTAGGGTCCTTTGAACCACAACATATGGCAATAGCAGAAAACTGCATCCTACATGGGGTGGGAGATGAAGACTGGGATTACGGTTACATGAGAGCAAGTTTAAAGATTTGGCAGAAATATGCACGTGAATATGACCACACACGGCCCACTACAATAGGCACCAGAGTGACACATCAGATGCCACTACTGTTTAAAAATGCACATGACCCCCCACTGTACGTCCCATGGCAACAAATGGACAAAGAAAATTTGAAAAAACAACTGCCGCCACTAACATAGGGTGCTGGCAAATGGATAGCAGCCCTGGAAAAAAACACCGCCGGTGTCAACCTAGCCATAGGTGACATTAAGAGTCTGCTCATCTCCCTGATCGGAGAAGAAGCAGAAGACATACTTAAAAGTGTCCATAACAAAATAACGCTCACTGAGACAGAACACGATGGTGTCGCATTTAACAAAATACGACCCTTTGTGTGGTCCCACTTGCGCCGCAAATTCCCTGACGTCCCAGACATCGGGTCCCTAATGTCACAAACAATGCAACAGAATGAGGACCCCGCACAGTACATTTCAAGAATGAAAGAAAAATGGCATCAGGAGTTAGGGGAAAAATGGAATGCAACTGGAGGGAACTGTAGATTCTTCTACCACACAGTTAAGAAGGGACTGCCCACTGACGTACAGGAGAAGTTAGATGGGATAGTATCAATGGAATGCAATCCATGGCCTGAAATACAAGACCATATCATTCACTTCTGCAAAAAGAAGCAAGAACAGGACAAGAATAGACACCTGGCTATAGAAAATGCAGCTGCGAAACTAGTACAGCAGAAACTTAATAAGAAAAAAGATGCACCAGATACAGTCATGCTGGCAACACCAGTTAATCAGATGACTGCGGTTACAGGATTTCCCCAGATTGCCATGAATGCATTGGCAGGCAACACGCAGGGAGTCGCACCATACATGCAGGCACAACCCATCTACAACACTGAATAACAACAGTACTATAATAACAAACAAAACACGGCAAGGGGCACAGGGATGCAGGGTAGAGGTAGAGGAATGGGACAACATAGATTCAGACCACAGTCAGGATCCCCCATCTGCTATTATTGTCAGAAACAGGGCCACATTCAGAGGGACTGTCGCACTAAAATGCAGAATGAGGGACGACTAGCCACGCGGCCTTCACAACGAACGCCCACCCAAGTCCAACAACAGCAGCAGCAGATGCAGCCACAGCCACTTCAGCCCCAAGTACTATACTCCTATCTCCCGCCAGTGCAGCAGCAGCACATGCAGCAACAAGTGCAGCTTCAGGCACCTGCAGTAGCACAATTGCAAGCACCAAATTCAGCAGGTACAGACACCAATGCAGCAGCAACAAGCACCTGTATATCAGGTAATGCCCCAAGCACAAACTCTTGTACCTCAGGGGGCCACAGTGATTCCGTCCAACAGCACATTTGCGCAGGGCACCATCCAGCAATATCAAGCAGGAGGATATACTGGTTAGGACAGCCCACAGACAACTCTTGTGTGCCCAGTTTTATCGTGTACAATGAACGTTGAACAGGAGCCCATTGTCTTTGTCACGATAAACAATAAGACTTACAGCTTTCTCATTGACACAGGCGCTACTTACTCCTGTATTACGGGAGGAACACTGCCCATTTCAGATCAGATAGCGGACACACAGGGATTCTCTGGGGCAATAACAAGGGTCCCTTTCACCAAGCCAGTACCAATAGAGATAGGAGGCCACTTGGTGGAACAAAAGCTGCTCTACTCACCACAGTCTCCAGTGAATCTCCTAGGACGTGACCTCATGGCAAAATTGAACATGACAATTCACTTTGATGAAAAAGGTACTATAATCTGCTCCATACCAGGCACACCCTTGGCTAGGATGATGGCAGTCACTGTGGACTCCTCTTTGAGCGATCAGATAAGGGCCCGTCCAGTGGATGAGCAAGCATTTTCCACTGCAGTGCACACCATTGTTGCCACCACTCCAGAACTAAGAGGCCGCACTGTTCAATTACCGAAAGAATTCCTTTTTAGACCACAAGTTTCAGCTTCACAGATATCTGACAAACACTTGATCTTAGACATACACTGTCTTGAAGTAACACCTACATTACGGGGCTTTCCAAGCCTTTGACGATAGTGCCCGCACTTGGGCCTGCGTCATTTTCATTCAACCAGGAGGATTAGTCAGGGATATTTCAGATGACCAACTGTTTGGACCTCCTGAACATTATTCAAAAAGTGAGATTGTCTACAAAAATGCAGTACCCCTCTCAGTAACAGTAGAAATAAGAACACCCACTGCTGCCAAACCATTTGACTCCATACGTGACGCTGATTTAGCTCAGGTACCAATGAATATTTGGACAACTGGCCCAAATGATGTAGGCCTCATTCACTCTGCTGCCCCGTTCAGAATAACACTGAAACAAGGTGCCATACTACCAAGAGTTCGCCAGTATCCCTTGTCTAAGGAAGCAGAGGAGGGTATTGCCCCCACCATACAAGCATTACTGGATCAGGGAGTAATATACCCCTGTACATCCCCATGCAACACCTGTCTGTTTCCTGTGCGCAAATCTAAGACTAATCAATGGCGTCTAGTACATGATTTACGCCCCCTTAACAACATTGTGGTACCAGAATTTCCGATCGTCCCAGATCCATCTGTAATTCTCACTAATATTCCTTCCGACGCCCAGTACTTTTCTGTCATTGACCTGAAAAATGCCTTTTTCAGTGTCCCACTACACCCCAATAGCCAATACCTGGTCTCATTTACATTCCAAAATATTCAAATGACATACAGAAGGCTACCTCAAGGCTATTGCGAGTCCCCGAGCGTTTTTAACAGAGTTGTAAAGGCTGATTTATCAAATTTCCAATGTGACAGCACCCTACTGCAATATGTCGATGACATATTGCTCTGTAGTCCAACAGAATAACAATGCAGACAGGATACAATAGCCTTGCTCACAACATTAGCACAAAGAGGATATAAGGTGGACAAACAGAAGCTTCAATATTGCCAGAAAGAAGTCCACTACCTTGGACAATTGCTCTCAGCGTCAGGAAGAAGAGTCACCCCAGATAGAATTGAGGCCATAAAATGCACCCCTGAACCACAAACAGTTAAGGACATGCAGAAATTCCTCTGGTTAGTAAACTATGTTCGTCAGTGGGTCTTCGATTTCTCCACCATCACTGCCCCACTGCTAAAAGCAGTTAAAATGGCCAAAGACAGACATAATAGGTTAGATTGGACACCTGAAATGAGGACAGCCTTCATGTGAGAAGTTGGCCTGGTATATGCCGTCCACTAATTAAAGTGGGCACCTTGCACCAGTCCAAACGACCCTTATCGATGATTAGGTTAAAGACAACCTTTATAGAAAGCTATCCTAGTGGTAGCTGTGGAGAGCAGCCTTCAGGCTAAGTCTTGAAGGAATGTAAAGCAGCTTGTTTTACCAGTATATAACCTCTTGAATGACCAAATGAAAGGAGAACCACACAAGGTATATATAAAATATATGTATTTATTACTAAACACTCTGTACTAACTTCTTTATGAGATTAGAGAACACGGCACACAATATTACAGTACTAGAACAACAGTAAATAGCACAATACACAGTGGGCTCCAGGGGCAGACCAAACCATATATTAAGAAAGTGGTATAACAACCACGACTTGACTAGACACAGTGCCTAGAGCACGTAGAATCGCTGGGACCCCAAGGAACCACCTAAGGTAGTGACACAGGGGACCCACGGATGACGGGTGCAGTGTGGGAACACAGACGCGAGCTCTGTACAACTCTATGGGAAAGTCGCGGTTGGAAATTTAGAGTTTAAGGACACTTCGGAGAGGACTTCAAGCAAACCCAGTTAAACTTAGAAGGTTCTAAGGCCAGCACCCTTGTGAGTACCGAGGTACCCATGTTACCTAGCCCAGGAAGCCGGGTGCATAGGGGTCAAGTGGTGTCGGAAACCCTCGTCGTTTTCAATGGCGTGATGCGAAGAAGTGCTGCTGCCGTGGAGAAGAAAAGTGTCCGGTGTGATACAAGCCTGGATCGGAGATGAGAAGAACCTGAAAGCAGAGGGGACAAAGTCTGGGTCACTTCACGTGACCAGGAGCGGAGCAATCGAATGCCCACCGATGTCGGGTGCCTCAGGTGCAAAGAGGTGAAGCTTGACTCTGCAGCCACGGGGACCAGGAGATGTCGATGATGACCAGGATCTGCAAGCGAGCTGTCCCACAAAGGATGTAGAGTGCTGAGGGGTCAGTTTCCGGATTGGAGACCAAAAAGCCTTGGCAACTGCAACCCACGCGGTCAGAGTAATGATGCTTCTGTGAGGACCAGCAAGGTCCTGGGGACTCCCCAAGTGATGGAGAGTCAGGGCACGTCTGGAGCAACCAGAGAAGCCCACTGAAAGTTAAAGTTGCCTTCTCAGGGACCCACAGGTCACCGGACCAGGGATCGCGAAGGGACCTCAAGAGGAATCACACAATACCAGCCCACGGGACACTCGTGGAGTGTAGGCCAGTAATCTTCAGTGGAAATACTGCTCGGGGCTTGGACTACAAGTAACCCAAAGCACAGCCTCAGGGATCGCCTAAAAGCATATGCTGCTGCAAATGTGCACAGTGTCCAGGGGTTCGGGTTGCACGGTCCCCACGAGGGCTGCGGGTCTCAGATTTGCTGAGAGCACTAGTCAGCCTCGGGGAAGCTTGGAAACTTACCTCCTGTGTTGCAAAATCTTCGGAGTCCGTCGGGAGCTGCGTAGATGCAAACCGGTCAGATGCGTTGAGGTGCCTGCCTTGTAGGGGAGTAACTCCTTTACTCCAAGGGAGATTCTTCAGTCGTCCAGCAAAGCGTAGATCGTCGAAGGTTCCTTGGTTTCTGTAGCAGAGTTTAGTCCAGGTAATATCTAAAGTCCTGTAGTCAGGGTTCCTACTTTATACCCAAGGAAAGGGTGGGACAAACTCTGGGGACCCACCTATGGGAGGGTCAGGACAGAGGGGTGGCTACACCCATGTCCTTTGTCCAGTTTCGCGCCAGAGCAGGGGCTGATAGCCCCTGCAACCGGTTTGAGCTGGACTATGCACAGGGACACCAAATGTGCCCCCAGTGCAGACATCAAAGCACTCTGAGAGTGCACCCACCCAGCCCCAATACACTAAAGCCTGTCTGGGAGGTGGTCACACCTCCCTGTGACAGGAAACCTATTGTCCAGCCTCCCCTGCCGGAGTTTCGTCCAGCAGCAGGAGGGCAGACTTGTGTCTGTGGCTGGCAGCATCCATTTTGTGATGCCAGGGCTCTGTGAAGCTGGTACCGGGTGTACCGGGCTGTCATATTTCTCCCACTAGGAGGGAGGAATCATACCTCCCACACCAGTTACTGGTGTGGAGGTATGATTCCAAGGTGTTTGACACCAAACACGACATAATTCCTTGCAGCCATTTTAAAGTTAGCATTTACCGCGAGGTTATAATGCACTTAGGAGTATATGGTTGGCTGCATCACAGACAACCCCGTAATAGTGGTTCCGAAGGCTGCAGAGGGGCTCTGCTCATGCATGGGCACCCTCTCACATAAAACCTAGCACCCTGCCTTCAGGATTGATAAGGCCTGCTTTAGGGGTGACTGATAGGCTTATATGTGCAGTGATTAGGATAGATATAGTGAACCTATATCTAAGTAAGGGGTGCATGCACCACCTTACACAAGCTGCAGTAGCAGACCTGTTGTGTCAGTTTGAATGGTCTCTCAGGGGTGGCATAATACATGCTGCAGCCCCTGGGAGGCCTCAGGGGTACCTATGCCCTGGGTACATAGTATACCATATACTAGGGACTTTGAAGGGTACCCCAGACTCCAATCTGGAGTGTTCCTAAAGTACATGCAATCAATTTAAAGGGGAAAGCAGATAGGCTGGGGTCCTGAATAGCAGGATCCCAGCCAAACTAAGTCGAAAACCAGCAAAACACCAGGAAAAAAGTGGGGGCAACCATGCAGTCAGATTCCTCCTTCCTACATAACCCCCCCCCCCCAAAACAAAAGGAGATAAGGCTAACCTTGCCCAGTTGAGCCTTTATTGACTAAGTGGCCATATAAGGAAGAACCTGCACTAGCATGGTTACCCCCTGTCTTATGGTCCACTAAGCAATCCCTAACCCCAAGGGTATTGGATGATCTCCACCATTTGGAATTACTACCTGTGGTGTGTTTTAGCAAAGTAAAAGGCTGGTGGGGTGTCTGAGTAGAGAAGTGAGGCCCTAATAAAGTTGGCCTCAGCTTCCTCAGATCACTGGTCACCATGGAGGCCTTTCTTTCCATGACTGAGTTGGATCTGGCCCTAAGGGTCAACCTCTGGCTGCCTACAGCTGGGGGTTGGGTCCCTTTGGTTGGAACACTGGAGGGACATGGTAGGTTTGGAACCACTTGGTCCCAGGTTTGCTTTTGCCCAACAGAATCCATCTGGGGGAGGTCCCTATCCAATGGTAAGAGGGTTCCCTCAGTGGGTTGAGGAATTTTCAACTGGCTAGGGCTACTAGACTGGGTGGCCCTAATCTGTGGATGAGGGGGTTCCTCTGGACAGGGAGCCCTTAGGGGTCCACTGACCTCCCTGACCTCTGCAGCCCTGGTCGGACAGAGGGAGGGTAGAGAGGGGCAGGTTACCTGCTCCAGACTGGGTACCACCTTGGCAGGGTCCTCTGCCATCAGGTGTGTTGCCAGGCCAGGCCTGACCACCTCTGGGGCAGTTCCTTCACTAGGGGTAGGATCAGTTCCCTGAGGAAGCTGACCCTTACCTATAGTCTGGGGGGAAGAAGACTTTTCTTCAACCCTTCTGCTCTCTTGTGGAGTAGAGTGGGCCATTCTTTCAGGCTCCACTTCTCCAAATTTTCCCTGGGATGGGGCCGAGGCCCTAACAGCCCCACCAACCTTCTCAGAGAGGCCCAACATTTTTAAATGGGCCTGGTATTCAACTTCAGCCCAGGCTGAAACCTCAAGATCATTGCCCAACAGGCAATCTACAGGCAAGTTTGGGGACACTGCCACTCTCTTTGGGCCAGTGACCCCTCCCCAGCTGAGATTGACTATGGCCATGGGATGATCTGTGCTGATACCATCAATGTTGGTCACCTGGTACTTGAACTCAGGTAAAAGCTGTTGAGGGGGACTATTTTCCCTGTCACCATGGTGACACTAGCCCCTGTGTCCCTGAGTGCCAAAGCTTTCTGACCATTGATCAGTGGCTCCTGTCTGTACTTGCCCAAGGAATTAGGACTTACAGTAAAAGTGGCAAATCCCATGAAACCATCACAGACTAAGGAGGCCTGGGAGGAGGACCTTGATAAGCTGGGGTCCACCTCAGTTCCCCATACCAACCCACCTAACTTTTTGGGGGCATTACTACCACCTGGGGGATTACTACTTGTAGTACCAGGAGGAGTGGTAGTATTGCTGGGAGGAACATTTTCCTTATTGCTGGCCTTAGGGCAACTGGGGTCATTTTTCCAGTGGCCAGGCTTCTTACATATATGGCAATAAGGTTTCTTTTCAGGGGAGGAAGGAGGTTGGGACCCACCCCCAGAAGAGGACTTTTGGGGCCCTGTAGTGGATTTATCTTGTGATTTATCCCCACCTTTCTCTTGGTTTTTGGAAGAATCTTTCTTCTGGTCACCACCCTGATTCTTTGGCTTTACTCTGGTTCTGACCCATTTGTCTGCCTTCTTTCCCAATTCTTGGGGAGAGGTCAGATCAGAGTCCACCAGGTACTGGTGTAAAAGCTGGTTTTGACAATTATTAAGGATCTGCTCCCTCATAATCAAATTGTACAATCCTAAAAAGTCATGCACCTTGCTGCCATGTATCCAACCTTCCAGAGCCTTAGTAGCACAATCTACAAAGTCAACCCAGTCCTGAGTCTGTGCCTTTTGGGTGTCTCTGAACTTTAACCTGTATTGTTCAGTGGTTAGGCCAAACCCATCAATCAGAGCACTCTTCAGGACTTTGTAATTATCAGCATCCTCTTCTCTAACAGTGAGGAGCTTGTCTCTACCTTTGTCTGCAAAGGAGAGCCACAAGATTGCTGCCCACTGCTCCTGGGAGACCCTCTGTACCTTACATGCCCTCTCCAGTGCAGTTATCCATTTGTGGATGTCATCCCCACTCTGGTAGGGAGGGACAATCTTGTTCAGGTTCCTATGGTCATGAGTATGTTCTCTACCTCTAGGGATACTTTGGCTGCCACCATGGGACTCTAGTCCCAACTTCTGAGAAGCTCTCTGAAGCTCCAGGGATTCCCTATCTAAGGCCAATTGCTCTCTCTTGATCCTGAGCTTAGCTCTCTCAAACTCAAGCAGTTGGCACTTCTTCTCATAAGAGGACTCCCTTTTATGAGAAGAAGTCCTATGAGAAACAGAGCTCCCTACAGATGTACCAGAATGATTAGATTCCAGAGAAGGAGATCTGGATCTTCTTGGTAAACTGTTAACCTTTCCAGGTGGGGTAAAGAGAGGCCCACTGGGGCCTCCTTCCTCACCTTCAGGAAGGATTGGCTGTTCGAGGTTAGAATCATTTTGATCCTCCTGGCCAGCATCAGAGTCCAGGTCATTGAGTTTTTCACTCCATGGCCTTTCCTCTTCTGCTGTCCCACCCCCTTTGCCTGCCTCATCAGACCCTGGGGTCTTTCTGAGGTCATCTAAAAGCAAAGTCACTATGAGCTTTTGGGTGTTTGGGTTTTTCCCTGTCTTCAGTTTCCTTGATGCACACGTTTCTCAATTCTTGGAATGTGAGGTGGTCATACTTAGTTGGCAAGGAGTCACTGACTTCAGGCCTTGAAGATATTCTAGTGTGGTGTGGTGTATGCACCTACCTACTCTAGTGGGAACTGAGACTCTCTTGAGATGGAGAAAGGGTGTGCTAGACCCTTGACTTACCCAACTCTAAGTTCAGTAGAACTTACCTTATTCTAGACTTGATTTATATGTACCTAAGTACCTTTAGTGGTTTTCAGTTAGTCACTCACTGAGATTATCTGGTAAAACAATAGCAAGCTTGAATCCCAACCGCTGCACACCAATGTGAGAAGTTGGCCTGGTATATGCTGTCCACTAATTAAAGTGGGCACCTTGCACCAGTCCAAACTACCCTTATTGATGATTAGGTTAAAGACAACCTTTATAGAAAGCTATCCTAGTGGTAGCTGTGGAGAGCAGCCTTCAGGTTAAGTCTTGAAGGAATGTAAAGCAGCTTGTTTTACCAGTATATAACCTCATGAATGACCAAATGAAAGGAGAACCACACAAGGTATATATAAAATATATGTATTTATTACTACACACTCTATACTAACCTCTTTATGAGATTAGAGAACAAGGCACACAATATTACAGTACTAGAACGACAGTAAATAGCACAATACACAGTGGGCTCCAGGGGGAGACCAAACCATATACTAAGAAAGTGGTATAAGAACCACGACTTAACTAGACACAGTGCCTAGAGCACGTAGAATCGCTGGGACCCCAAGGAACCACTCAAGGTAGTGACACAGGGGACCCACGGAGGACGGGTGCAGTGTGGGAACACAGACGCGAGCTCCGTACAACTCTATGGGAAAGTCGCGGTTGGAATTTTAGAGTTTAAGGACACTTCGGAGAGGACTTCAAGCAAACCCAGCTAAACTTAGAAGGTTCAAAGGCCAGCACCCTTTTGAGTACCGAGGTACCTGTGTTACCTAGCCCAGGGAAGCCGGGTGCATAGGGGTCAAGTGGTGTCAGAAACCCTCGTCGTTTTCTATGGCGTGTTGCGAAGAAGAGCTGCTGCCATGGAGAAGAAAAGTGTCCGGTGTGATCCAAGCCTGGATCGAAGATGTGAAGAACCTGAAAGCAGAGGGGACAAAGTCTGGGTCACTTCACGTGACCAGGAGCGGAGCAATCAAATGCCTACCGATGTCGGGCGCCTCAGGTGCGAAGAGGTGAAGCTTGACTCTGCAGCCACGGGGACCAGGAGATGTCGACGACAACCAGGATCCGCAGGCGAGCTGTCCCACAAAGGATGTCAATTGCTGAGGGGTCAGTTTCCGGATTGGAGACCAACAATCCTTGGCAACTGCAACCCACGCGGTCAGAGTAATGATGCTTCTATGAGGACCAGCAAGGTCCTGGGGACTCCCCAAGCGATGGAAAGTCAGGGCACGTCTGGACCAACCAGGGAAGCCCATTGAAAGTTAGAGTTGCCTTATTGGAGACCTACAGGTCAACGGACCAGGGATCGCGAAGGGACCTTGAGAGGAATCACAAAATGGTGGCCCACGGAACACTCGTTGAGTGTAGGCCAGCAATCTTCGGTGTAATTACTGCTCGGGGTCAGGGCTACAAGTATTCCAAAGTTCAGCCTCAGGGGTCGCCGGAAAGATGATGCTTCTGCAAATAGACGCGGTGTCCAGGGGTTCGGGTTGCACGGTCACCACGAGGGATACCGGCCTCAGACTTGCTGTGGGCACAGATCGACCTCAGAGACCTTGGGAACCCACCTCCTGTGTGGCAATATTCTTCGGAGTCCTCAGGAGCTTTGGAGATGCCAACCGGTCAGTTGCGTTAAAGGTGCCTGCCTTGCAGGGGAGTAACTCCTTTACTCCAAGGGAGATTCTTCAGTCATCCAGCGTAGTGTAGATCGTCGAAGAACTTGGTTTCTGTTGCAGAGTTTAGTCCAGGTAAAATCTAAAGTCCTGTAGCCAGGGGTTCCTACTCTATACCCAAGGAAGGGGTGGGACAAACTCTGGGGACCCACCTATGGGAGGGTCAGGACAGAGGGGTGGCTACACCCATGTCCTTTGTCCAGTTTCACGCCAGAGCAGGGGCTGAGTGCCCCTGCAACCGGTTTGAGCTGGACTATGCACAGGGACACCAAATGTGCCCCCAGTGCAGACATCAAAGCACTCTTGGAGTGCACCCACCCAGCCCCAATACACTAAAGCCTGTCTGGGAGGTGGTCACACCTCCCTGCGACAGGAAACCTACTGTCAAGCCTTCCCCTGCCGGAGTTTCGTCCAGCAGCAGGAGGGCAGACTCGTGTCTGTGGCTGGCAGCATCCATTTTGTGATGCCAGGGCTCTGTGAAGCTGGTACCGGGTGTACCGGTGCTGTCATATTTCTCCCTCTAGGAGGGAGGAATCATACCTCCCACACCAGTTACTGGTGTGGAGGTATGATTCCAAGGTGTTTGACACCAAACACGACATAATTCCTTGCAGCCATTTTAAAGTTAGCATTTATTGCGAGGTTATAACGCACTTAAGAGTATATGGTTGGCTGCATTACAGACAACCCCGGAATAGTGGTTCCGAAGGCTGCAGAGGGGCTCTGCTCATGCATGGGCACCCTCTCACATAAAACCCAGCACCCTGCCTCAGGATTGATAAGGCCTGCCATAGGGGTGACTGATACGTGTATATGTGCAGTGATCAGGATAGATATAGTGAACCTATATCTAAGTAAGGGGTGCATGCACCACCTTACACAGGCTGCAGTAGCAGACCTGTGGTGTCAGTTTGAATGGCCTCTCAGGGGTGGCATAATACATGCTGCAGTCCCTGGGAGGCCTCTGGGGTACCTATGCCCTGGGTACATAGTATACCATATACTAGGGACTTATAAGGGTACCCCAGAATCCAATCTGGAGTGTACCTAGAGTACATGCAATCAATTTAGAGGAGAAAGCAGCTAGACTGGGGTCCTGAATAGCAGGATCCCAGTCAGACTAAGTCGAAAACAGTAAAATGTCAGCAAAAAGTGGGGGTAACTATAAGAAGCAGATCCTACTCTCCTACACAACCCCCCAAACGTCAGGACATTAAATTAACCTTGACCAGTTGAGTCTTCATGTTCTAAGTGGAAATATCTTGAGAGTCCATCTGCATTGGCATGGTTACTCCCAGGTCTATGTTCCACTGTATAGTCCATCCCCTGTAGGGAAATGGACCACCTCAAAAGTTTGGGGTTTTCACCCTTCATCTGTTTTAGCCATAAGAGGGGCTTGTGGTCTGTCTGAACAATGAAGTGAGTGCCAAACAAGTATGGCCTCAGCTTCTTCAAGGCCCAAACCACAGCAAAGGCTTCCCTCTCAATGGCTGACCAACGTTTCTCTCTGGGGGTCAACCTTCTGCTAATAAAAGCTACTGGCTGATCCTGACCTTCATCATTCTATTGTGATAACACAGCCCCTACCTCCAACTCAGATGCATCTGTTTGGACAATGAATTGTTTGGAGTAGTCAGGACTTTGCAGAATGGGAGCACTGCACATGGCCTGCTTCAGGTCATCAAATGCCTTTTGACAGCTGACTGTCCACTGAACTTTCTTTGGCATTCTCTTAGAAGTTAAGTCATTCAAAGGGGTCACTATGGATCCATACCCTTTGACAAACCTCCTATAGTACCCAGTCAGGCCCAAGAAAGCTCTGACCTGAGTCTGGGTGGTTGGAGCAACCCAGTCCATGATGGTCTGGATTTTGCTCTGCAATGGTTGAACCTGGCCTCCACCCACAAGGTGGCCCAGGTATACAACTTGGCTCTGCCCTATCTGGCACTTGGTGGCCTTGATAGTGAGGCCTGCTTTCTGCAGGGCCTCCAAAACATTTCTCAGGTGGACAAGGTGATCCTCCCAGGTGGAGCTAAAGACAGCAATATCATCTAGATATGCTGCACTATAGGCTTCCAGGCCTGTAAGGACTTTGTTCACCAACCTTTGAAAAGTGGCAGGTGCATTCTTCAAACCAAAGGGCATCACCACAAATTGGTAGTGCCCACTAGGGGTTGAGAATGCTGTTTTGGCTTTTGCATCCTCAGCTAGTCTGATTTGCCAGTAGCCAGCTGTCAGGTCAAATGTGCTGAGAAACTTGGCTGAGGCCAAAGTGTCTATAAGCTCATCTGCCCTAGGGATTGGATGGGCATCAGTCCTAGTGACTGCATTGAGACCTCTGTAGTCTACACAAAACCTCATCTCTCTCTTACCACCCTGGGTGTGAGGTTTAGGTACCAAGACTACTGGACTAGCCCAAGGGCTATCTGAGGGTTCAATCACACCCAAATCCAACATCTTCTGGACTTCAGTCCTGATGCAGTCCCTGACATGGTCAGGTTGCCTGTAAATCTTATTTTTAACAGGCAGACTGTCCCCAGTGTCCACTTCATGAGTGCACCAGGTAGTCTGATTTGGAGTCAGTGAGAACATATGTCTAAACTGGTTGAGAACTTTTCTCCAATCAGTTTGCTGCTGGTCAGTGAGGCTGCCTGCCAAGGCTACACCATCTACTGAACCATCATCAGGGTTCTGTGAGAGCAGGTCAGGAGTGGATCACTCTCTTCCTCCTGTCCCTCATCAGTAGCCATGAGCAAGCCCATGTCTGCCCTGTCAACATATGGTTTGAGTCTGTTGACATGGAGCACCCTATGGGGGCTCCTGGGAGTTCCAAGGTCCACCAGGTAGGTAACCTCTCCCTTTTGCTCAATTATTGTATGAGGGCCACTCCACTTGTCTTGGAGGGCTGCTGGGGCCACAGGCTCCAACACCCATACTTTATGTCCTGGATGATAAACAGTCAACACAGCCTTTTGGTCATGCCAGGCCTTTTGTAACTCCTGGCTAGCCTCAAGGTTTTTAGGTGCCTTCTTCATGTACTCAGCCATCAGGGAGTGGAGACCAAGTACATAGTTCACAATATCCTGTTTAGGGGGTTTGAGAGGTAACTCCCATCCCTCCTTCACTAGACACAATGGACCCCTAACTGGATGTCCAAACAGAAGCTCAAATGGGCTGTAACCAACCCCCTTCTGTGGAACCTCTCTGTAGGCAAAGAGAAGGCAGGGCAAAAGTATGTCCCATCTGCACCTAAGCTTTTCTGGGAGACCTTTAATCATGCCCTTCAAGGTTTTGTTGAACCTTTCAACTAAACCATTGCATTGTAGGTTATAGGGGGTGGTAAATTTATAATTTACACCACACTCCTTCCACATAGCAGTCAAGTAACTAGACATGAAGTTTGCAGCTCTGTCTGATACTACCTCCTTAGGAAAACCCACCCTGGAAAAGATTCCCAGGAGGGCCCTTGCCACCACAGGAGCTGTGGTGGTCCTGAGGGGAATTGCCTCTAGATACCTAGTGGCATGGTCCACCACCACCAGTATAAATCTGTGCCCAGATGCAGTTTGAGGATCTAGGGGACCAACAATGTCAATCCCTACCCTCTCAAAGGGAACCCCCACCACATGTAATGGTATCAGGGGGGCCTTTGTAGTGCTACCTGCCTTACCACTGGCTTGACAGGTGACACAGGAGCGACAAAACTCCTTGGTGTCTTCAGACATATGAGGCCAATGAAAGTGAGGGACAATTCTGTCCCAAGACTTGTTTTGGCCTAGGTGACCTGCTAATGGGATATCATGTGCTAGGGTCAAGAGGAAAGTCCTAAACTTCAGAGGTATAACCAACCTCCTGGTGGCTCCAGGCTTGGGGTCTCTACTCTCTGAGTAAAGGAGTCCATCATCCCAGTAGATCCTATGGGACCCACTAGCACTCCCAGCAGCCTCAGCAGCAGCTTGCTGTCTGAGGGGTTCAAGAGAGGGGCAGCTCAGTTGCTCCTGGCTCAGACCTGCCCTGGAAGGGCCCCCTGTTCCCAAGAACTCAACCTGATCAGGTTCAAGCTCATCTGGGACAGTTTCTTCTTCAGGACTAAGATCAGCTCCCTCAAGAGACTGATCTGTATTCTGAGGCAGGGGGGAAGACACTGCCTTAACCCTGCTGCTCCTCCTCTTGGAAGGTGCCTGGTCCATTTTTCCAGGATCCAGGACCTGTTCAGTGTTAGACATTTTTGCCTGTGACCTGGTCAAAGCAAACACATCTGCAGGGATACCCAACATTTCTGCATGAGTCCTGAGTTCCACTTCAGCCCAAGCTTCTAAATCATTGCCAACAAGCATTCAACAGGGAGGTCTGCACTTACCACAACCTTCTTAGGGCCAGTTACCCCTCCCAGGAGAAATTAACAACTGCCAAGGAATGGTCTGTCCTGACCTTGCTAGCATTGGTCACTTGGTACATCTCACCAAGTATGATTTTCTCAGGAGCCACAAGATCTTTTGTCACCATTGTGACACTTGCTCCTGTGTCCCTGAATGCCAAGGCCTCTTTTCCATTGATTATAGGCTGTTGTCTGTATTTGCCCAGATTACTGGGGCTTACAAATAAGGAGGCCATATCCATGCCTCCATCACAGATCAATATAGCCTGAGTTGGAACTCTGACTAGGCCAGAGCCCACCTCAGATCCCAGGGTTAACCCTACTACACCCTTATTTGGAACACCACCACTTGGAGCTGAACTAGGGGGAACAGTTGCCTTAGGGGCAGTGGTGGTTGGAGTTGAGTCCTTGGACTTGGTACAATCACTTGTCCAATGGGTCTTCTGTTTACAGATCTGACACCATGGTTTCTTCTTGCCTTTTCCCTTGTTGGACTGTGACTCCCCACCAGATGCAGATTTTTGGGGCCCTTGAGAAGACTTCTGGTCTTTACCCTTCTCCCCACCCTTATCAGAGTTTTTAGAATCTTGCTTCTTGGAGTCACCACCTTGGTTCTGAACCTTCTGCTTCACCCTGGTTCTGACCCATTTGTCTGCCTTCTGGTCCAACTCTTGGGTAGAGGCCGAATCAGAGTCCACCAGGTACTGATGCAACAGTTGATTTTGACAGTTATTAAAGATCTGCTCTCTCATGATTAAATTATACAATCCTTTGAAATCACACACCTTACTGCCAAGTAACCATCCTTCCAGAGCCTTAGTAGCACAATCAACAAAGTCAACCCAGTCCTGAGTCTGTGCCTTTTGGGTATCTCTGAACTTTAACCTGTATTGCTCAGTGGTTAGGCCAAACCCATCAATCAAAGCACTCTTCAGGACTTTGTAATTATCAGCATCCTCTTCTCTTACAGTGAGGAGCTTGTCTCTACCTTTGTCTGCAAAGGAGAGCCACAAGATTGCTGCCCACTGCTCCTGAGGGACCCTCTGTACCTTACAGGCCCTCTCAAGTGCAGTTATCCATTTGTGGATGTAATCCCCACTCTGGTAGGGAGGGACAATCTTGTTCAGGTTCCTATGGTCATGAGTATGATCTCTACCTCTAGGGACACTGTGGCTGCCACCATGGGACTCTAGTCCCAACTTCTGAGAAGCTCTCTGAAGCTCCAGGGATTCCCTGTCTAAGGCCAATTGCTCTCTCTTGATCCTGAGCTTAGCTCTCTCAAACTCAACCAGTTGGCACTTCTTCTCATAAGAGGACTCCCTTCTATGAGAAGAAGTCCTATGAGACACAGAGCTCCCTACAGATGTACCAGAACGATTAGATTCCACAGAAGGAGATCTAGATCTTCTTGGTAAACTGTTAACCCTTCCAGGTGGGGTAAAGAGAGTCCCACTGGGATCTCCTTCCTCACCTTCAGGAAGAATTGGATTTTCCAGGTTAGAATCATTTTGATCCTCCTGGCCAGCATCAGAGTCCTGGTCATTGAGGTTTTCACTCCCTGGCCTTTGCTCTTCTGCTGTCCCACCCCCTTTGCCTGCCTCATCAGACCCTGGGGTCTTTCTGAGGTCATCTAAAAGCAAAGTCACTATAAGCTTTTGGGTGTTTGGTTTTTCCCTGTCTTCAGTTTCCTTGATGCACACATGTTTCTCAATTCTTGGAATGTGAGAGGGTCATACTTAGTTGGCAAGGAGTCACTGACTTCAGGCCTTGAAGACATTTCTAGTGTGGTGTGGTGTATGCACCTACCTACTCTAGTGGGAAATACTAAACTCTCTTGAGGTGGAGAAAGGGTGTGCTAGGCCCTTGACACCCAACTCTAACTTCAGTAGAACTTACTTTATTCTAGACTTGATTTATATGTACCTAAGTACCTTTTGTGGTTTTCAGTTAGTCATTCACTGAGATTATCTGGTAAAACAATAGCAAGCTTGAGTCCCAACCGCTGCACACCAATGTGAGAAGTTGGCCTGGTATATGCTGTCCACTAATTAAAGTGGGCACCTTGCACCAGTCCAAACGACCCTTATTGATGATTAGGTTAAAGACAACCTTTATAGAAAGCAATCCTAGTGGTAGCTGTGGAGAGCAGCCTTCAGGCTAAGTCTTGAAGGAATGTAAAGCAGCTTGTTTTACCAGTATATAACCTCTTGAATGACCAAATGAAAGGAGAACCACACCAGGTATATATAAAATATATGTATTTATTACTAAACACTCTCTACTAACCTCTTTATGAGATTAGAGAAAAAGGCACACAATATTACAGTACTCGAACAACAGTAAATAGCACAATACACAGTGGGCTCCAGGGGGAGACCAAACCATATACTAAGAAAGTGGTATAAGAACCACGACTTAACTAGACACAGTGCCTAGAGCACGTAGAATCGCTGGGACCCCAAGGAACCACCCAAGGTAGTGACACAGGGGACCCACGGAGGACGGGTGCAGTGTGGGAACACAGACGCTAGCTCCGTACAACTCTATGGGAAAGTCGCGGTTGGAATTTTAGAGTTTAAGGACACTTCGGAGAGGCCTTCAAGCAAACCCAGCTAAACTTAGAAGGTTCAAAGGCCAGCACCCTTGTGAGTACCGAGGTACCCGTGTTACCTAGCCCAGGGAAGCCGGGTGCATAGGGGTCAAGTGGTGTCGGAAACCCTCGTCATTTTCTATGGCGTGTTGCGAAGAAGAGCTGCTGCCGTGGAGAATAAAAATGTCCGGTGTGACCCAAGCCTGGATCAAAGATGTGAAGAACCTGAAAGCAGAGGGGACAAAGTCTGGGTCACTTCACGTGACCAGGAGCGGAGCAATCAAATGCCCACTGATGTCGGGTGCCTCAGGTGCAAAGAGGTGAAGCTTGATTCTGCAGCCACGGGGACCAGGAGATGTCGACGACAACCAGGATCCGCAGGCGAGCTGTTCCACGAAGGATGTCGATTGCTGAGGGGTCAGTTTCCGGGTTGGAGACCAACAAGCCTTGGCAACTGACACCCACGCGGTCAGAGTAATGATGCTTCTGTGAGGACCCGCAAGGTCCTGGGGACTCCCCAAGCGATGGAGAGTCAGGGCACGTCTGGAGAAACAAGGGAAGCCCATTGAAAGTTAGAGTTGCCTTCTTGGGGACCCACAGGTCAACGGACCAGGGATCGCGAAGGGACCTCGAGAGGAATCACAAAATGGCGGCCCACGGAACACTCGTTGAGTGTAGGCCAGCAATCTTCAGTGTAATTACTGCTCGGGGTCAGGGATACAAGTAACCCAAAGCTCAGCCTCAGGGGTCGCCGGAAAGCTGATGCTTCTACAAATAGACGCGGTGTCCAGGGGTTCGGGTTGCTCAGTCACCACGAGGGATACGGGCCTCAGACTTGCTGTGGGCACAGATCGACCTCAGGAACCCACCTCCTGTGTGGCAATATTCTTCAGAGTCCTCAGGAGCTTCGGAGATGCCAACCGGTCAGTTGCGTTAAAGGTGCCTGCCTTGCAGGGGAGTAACTCCTTTACTCCAAGGGAGATTCTTCAGTCATCCAGCGTAGTGTAGATCGTCGAAGTACTTGGTTTCTGTTGCAGAGTTTAGTCCAGGTAAAATCTAAAGTCCTGTAGCCAGGGGTTCCTACTTTATACCCAAGGAAAGGGTGGGAAAAACTCTGGGGACCCACCTATGGGAGGGTCAGGACAGAGGGGTGGCTACACCCATGTCCTTTGTCCAGTTTCGTGCCAGAGCAGGGGCTGAGTGCCCCTGCAACCGGTTTGAGCTGGACTATGCACAGGGACACCAAATGTGCCCCCAGTGCAGACATCAAAGCACTCTTGGAGTGCACCCACCCAGCCCCAATACACTAAAGCCTGTCTGGGAGGTGGTCACACCTCCCTGCGACAGGAAACCTATTTTCAAGCCTTCCCCTGCCGGAGTTTCGTCTAGCAGCAGGAGGGCAGACTCGTGTCTGTGGCTGGCAGCATCCATTTTGTGATGCCAGGGCTCTGTGAAGCTGGTACCGGGTGTACCGGTGCTGTCATATTTCTCCCTCTAGGAGGGAGGAATCATACCTCCCACACCAGTTACTGGTGTGGAGGTATGATTCCAAGGTGTTTGACACCAAACACAACATAATTCCTTGCAGCCATTTTAAAGTTAGCATTTACCGCGAGGTTATAATGCACTTAAGAGTATATGGTTGGCTGCATCACAGAAAACCCCGGAATAGTGGTTCCGAAGGCTGCATAGGGGCTCTGCTCATGCATGGGCGCCCTCTCACATAAAACCCAGCACCCTGCCTTCAGGATTGATAAGGCCTGCCATAGGGGTGACTGATAGGTGTATATGTGCAGTGATCAGGATAGATATAGTGAACCTATATCTAAGTAAGGGGTGCATGCACCACCTTACACAGGCTGCAGTAGTAGACCTGTGGTGTCAGTTTGAATGGCCTCTCAGGGGTGGCATAATACATGCTGCAGCCCCTGGGAGGCCTCTGGGGTACCTATGCCCTGGGTACATAGTATACCATATACTAGGTGTGAGAAGTTGGCCTGGCATATGCTGTCCACTAATTATAGTGGGCACCTTGCACCAGTCCAAACAACCCCTTATTGGAGAGAGGTTAAAGACAACCTTTATTGAAAGCTATCCTAGTGGTAGCTATGGAGAGCAGCCTTCAGGCTAAGTCTTGAAGGAATGTAAAGCAGCTTGTTTTACCAGTCTATAATCTCTTGAGTGACCAAATGAAAGAGGACCACACCAGGTATATATTCAAAGTATATGTATTTATTACTAAACACACCCCTCTAGTCTCTTTATGAGGCTAGAGTTCGAAATACATAAATTATAAGTTAGTTATCTACAGTAATAGCACAAATACACGTTTGAGCCCCAGGGGCGTACCAAACCATATACCAATAAAGTGGTATAAGAACCACGACTGAGCTAGACACAAGGCCTAGAGCCTGTAGAAGTGCTTGGACCACAAGGAACCACCCAAGGCAGTGACACAGGGGACCCACGGGGGACGCGTGCAGTGTATGAACACAGCCGCGAACCACCGTTAACTTCTATGGGGAAAGTCGCGATTAGAATTTAAAAGAAAAGGGACACTTAGAGGAGGACTTGGAGCAAACCCTTTGAGAACTAGGCTGTTCTAGTGTCAATACCCACGGGAGCACCGGAGTACTCGAGTTACCTCACCCAGGGAGCCGGGTGCATAGGTGTCTTTCGGGGTCGGGTTTCGTCGTCGCTTTCAATGGCGATCTGCTGCAAAGTGCTGCTGGCGGCCAAGTCGAAAGTGTTCGGGTGGATCCAAAGGTGGATCGAAGATCTGAAGAACCTGAAAGCAGAGGGGACAGAGTCTGGGTCACTAGCCAGTGACCAGGAAGGCGATGAGCAGATGCCCACCGATGTCGACTGCTTCAGGTAGGTTGACAGTCGTCTTGACTCTTCAGCCACGAGGTCCAGGAGGCGTCGAGGACAACCAGGAGCTGGATTCGTGCTGTCCCACGACGTCTGTCGATTGCAGTGGTGTCGGCGACCGGATTGGACCCAACAAGCCTTGGCAACGGCAAGTCTCGTGGAAATGGAAGAAGGACGATGTTGCAGACCAGCAAGGTCTGGGGGACTCACCCAGCAAGGATAAGTCAGGGCACACCTGGAGCAACCAGGGAGCCCAAGCAGAAAAAGGTTGGCCTTCGGGAGGGCCTACTAGCCAACGGACTAGCGACCGCGAAGGAGCCTCGAGACGATGCACGTGGAGCTGGCTCACAACACACTCGTAGAGTGGAGGCCAGTGATCTTCAGTGCAGTTGGTGCTGGAGGCTGGGGCTACTCGGAGCCCAAAGCACGACTTCGTGGGAGACCCAGAAGAGGATGCACTTGCAAATGCGTTCGGTGTCCAGGGGTCACGGTTCCACGTTACCCACGACAGCTACGGGCCTCAGCTTTGCTGGGGACTCAGGGCAGCCTCGGGGAAGTCTGGAAATCTAAGTCTGGTGATGCAAAGACTTCGGCGTCCGACGGGAGCTTCAGCGATGCAGACCGGACAATTGCTTCTTTGGTGCCTGCCAAGCAGGGGAGTCACTCCTTGACCCCAAGGGAGATTCTTCAGTCCTCTAATCTTGAAGTAGAGCGTCGAAGGTCCAGGATTCTGTGTCAGAGTTTCGTCCAGGTAAATCTAAAGTCCTAAGGACTGGGGTCCCCTACTTATACTAAGGTAGGGGGTTGGACATACTCTGTGGCCCCACCTATGGGAGCGCCAGGGCAGAGGGGTGGTTACACCCCTTTCCCTTTGTCCAGTTTCACGCCAGAGCAGGGGCTGGAAGCCCCTGAGCCGGTTTGAACTGGGGTATGCACAGGGACACCAAGTGTGCCCCCAGTGCAGGATTTCAAAGCACCCGAGAGTGCTCCCGCCCAGCCCCAATACACACTATCCTGTCTGGGGAGGTGGTCACACCTCCCTGGGACAGGAAACCTATTGTCCAGGCCTCCCCTGCCGGAGTTTCGGTCAGCAGCAGGAGGCCAGACTCGTGTCTGTGGCAGCGGCATCCATTTTGTGATGCCAGGGCTCTGGAAAGTCAGTACCGGGTATACCGGTGTGTACATGTCTTTCCCTCTAGAAGGGTGGAATGCTACCCCGCTGCCAGAACTGGCGGGGGGGTAGTATTCCAAGATGTTTGACACCAAACACGACATGTTTCCGTGCAGCCATCCCAAAGTTAGCATTTAACGCGAGGTTATAATGCGCTTAAGAGTATATGGTCAGGCTGCACTACAAACAGCATCAGAGAAGGGTCTCCGAACGCTGCAGAGGGGCCCTGCTCATGCAGGGCACCCTCTCACATAGGAACCACGCACTCTGCCTTCAGGATTGATAAGGCCTGCCATAGGAGTGACTTATAGGTTTTATATGTGTGTATGTATATAGTGATATAGGTAGCCTATATCACAGTAAGGGGTGCATGCACCACCTTACCCAGGCTGCAGTAGCAGACCTGTGGTGTCAGTTTGGATGGCCTTCCAGGGGTGGCACAATACATGCTGCAGCCCCTGGTAGGCCTCTGAGGTACCTATGCCCTGGGTACATAGTATACCATATACTAGGGACTTATAAGGGCACTCCAGATTCCAATCAGAGATGTGCCTAAGGCACATGGAAACCATTTTAAAGAGGAAGCAGCTAGGCTGGGGTTCTGATTAGCAGGGCCCCAGCCAGACTAAGGTCGAAAAACAGTGAAGCATCAGCAAAAAGTGGGGGTACCCATGTGAAGCAGATCCTACTCTCCTACACTAGGGACTTATAAGGGTACCCCAGAATCCAATATGGAGTGTACCTAGAGTACATGCAATCAATTTAGAGGAGAAAGCAGCTAGACTGGGGTCCTGAATAGCAGGATCCCAGTCAGACTAAGTCTAAAACAGTGAAACATCAGCAAAAAGTGGGGGTAACTATAAGAAGCAGATCCTACTCTCCTACATCGGAGAGGACTTCAAGCAAACCCAGTTAAACTTAGAAGGTTCTAAGGCCAGCACCCTTGTGAGTACCGAGGTACCCGTGTTACCTAGCCCAGGGAAGCCGGGTGCATAGGGGTCAAGTGGTGTCGGAAACCCTCGTCGTTTTCAATGGCGTGATGCGAAGAAGTGCTGCTGCCGTGGAGAAGAAAAGTGTCCGGTGTGACCCAAGCCTGGATCAGAGATGAGAAGAACCTGAAAGCAGAGGGGACAAAGTCTGGGTCACTTCACGTGACCAGGAGCGGAGCAATCGAATGCCCACCGATGTCGGGTGTCTCAGGTGCGAAGAGGTGAAGCTTGACTCTGGAGCCACGGGGACCAGGCGACGTCGATGACAACCAGGATCCGCAGGTGAGCTGTCCCACAAAGGATGTCGAGTGCTGAGGGGTCAGTTTCCGGATTGGAGACCAACAAGCCTTGGCAACTGCAACCCATGCGGTCAGAGTAATGATGCTTCTGTGAGGACCAGCAAGGTCCTGGGGACTCCCCAAGCAATGGAGAGTCAGGGCACGTCTGGAGCAACCAGGGAAGCCCACTGAAAGTTAAAGTTGCCTTCTCAGGGACCCACAGGTCAACGGACCAGGGATCGCGAAGGGACCTCGAGAGGCATCACACAATACCAGCCCACGGGACACTCGTGGAGTGTAGGCCAGTAATCTTCAATGGAAACACTGCTTGGGGCTTGGACTACAAGTAGCCCAAAGCACAGCCTCAGGAATCACCTAGAAGCATATGCAGCTGCAAATGTGCATGGTGTCCAATGGTTCAGGTTGCATGGTCCCCACGAGGGCTGCGGGTCTCAGGTTTGCTGAGAGCACTAGTTGGCCTCGGGGAAGCTTGGAAACCCACCTCCTGTGTTGCAAAATCTTCGGAGTCTGTCGGGAGCTGCGTAGATGCAAACCGGTCAGATGCGTTGAGGTGCCTGCCTTGCAGGGGAGTAACTCCTTTACTCCAAGGGAGATTCTTCAGTCGTCCAGCTAAGCGTAGATCGTCGAAGGTTACTTGATTTCTGTAGCAGAGTTTAGTCCATGTAAAATCTAAAGTCCTGTAGTCAGGGGTTCCTACTTGATACCCAAGGAAGGGGTGGGACAAACTCTGGGGACCCACCTATGGGAGGGTCAGGACAGAGGGGTGGCTACACCCATGTCCTTTGTCCAGTTTCGCGCCAGAGCAGGGGCTGAGTGCCTCTGCAACCGGTTTGAGCTGGACTATGCACAGGGGCACCAAATGTGCCCTCAGTGCAGACATCAAAGCACTCTTGGAGTGCACCCACCCAGCCCCAATACACTAAAGCCTGTCTGGGAGGTGGTCACACCTCCCTGTGACAGGAAACCTATTGTCCAGCCTTCCCTGCCGGAGTTTTGTCCAGCAGCAGGAGGGCAGACTCGTGTCTGTGGCTGGCAGCATCCATTTTGTGATGCCAGGGCTCTTGAAGCTGGTACCGGGTGTACCGGGGCTGTCATATTTCTCCCTCTAGGAGGGAGGAATCATACCTCCCACACCAGTTACTGGTGTGGAGGTATGATTCCAAGGTGTTTGACACCAAACACGACATAATTCCTTGTAGCCATTTTAAAGTTAGCATTTACCGCAAGGTTATAATGCACTTAGGAGTATATGGTTGGCTGCATCACAGACAACCCCGGAATAGTGGTTCTGAAGGCTGCAGAGGGGCTCTGCTCATGCATGGGCACCCTCTCACATAAAAACCAGTACCCTGCCTTCAGGATTGATAAGGCCTGGCATAGGGGTGACTGAAAGGCTTATATGTGCAGTGATTAGGATAGATATAGTGAACCTATATCTAAGTAAGGGGTGCATGCACCACCTTACACAGGCTGCAGTAGCAGACCTGTTGTGTCAGTTTGAATGGCCTCTCAGGGGTGGCATAATACATGCTGCAGCCCCTGGGAGGCCTCTGGGGTACCTATGCCCTGGGTACATAGTATACCATATACTAGGGACTTAGAAGGGTACCCCAGACTCCAAAGTACATGCAATCAATTTAAAGGGGAAAGCAGATAGGCTGGGGTCCTGAATAGCAGGATCCCAGCCAAATTAAGTTGAAAACCAGCAAAACACCAGGAAAAAAGTGGGGGCAACCATGCAGTCAGATTCCACCTTTCTACACTTCACACAACTAAAAGATGAAATAACAAATACACCAGTATTAGGGTCCCCTGACTACACCAAGGAGTTCTACCTATTCACTCACTGCGACAGCCAAGTCATGACAGCAGTCCTTACCCAAAAATATCCCATGGGCGACAAACCAATTGCCTACTTCAGTGGCATGCTGGATTCTGTAATGAAAGGCCACTACCTGTGCGAAAATGCTCTAGCAGCAGCAGCGTTCGCCGTTGAGAAAAGCACCCCCATAGTCATGGGATCCCCGTTAACACTGTACACTGAGCATGCCGTCTTTGCAATAATACAGAAAGCCAAGACAACTCTAACTACACAAAGAGTATCAGGCTATGAAGTAATATTATCATTGCCCTCTTTGAAAGTTGTTAAGTGCCACACAGTTAACCCTGCTACGTTCTTTGCCCACCCCATTGCAACATCAGATGATGACCCTCATGATTGTGCCACATACTCACCAGACGAGTCAGGAGCAGCAAAAGAAGACCCACTACCACATAGCACAATATCAGTGGCGGCTCCTCCATGGGGGAGTGGCCCCACTGCTTTCTCGCAGTGCGAGAATCAGAAACATAAAATGGTAAAACTACCATTTTATGTTTCTGCTTCTCGCACTGCGAGAAAGCAGAAGTGCCTGGAGTGCCTGGTTGTGGGCAGGCGGGTGGGCGGTCCTGCTCGAGGGCAGGGGGGGAGTTGCTTCCCCACTGTTGTGGAACCTGACTGCTTTGGTCGGCCCCAGGGCTGACCAAAGCAGTCTTGCGCACTCTCCCTTTTCTCTATGTAGGCTGCATGCAGCAGCCTACATAGAGAAAATGGCCGGGCTGGGGCGCTTTCCGCTGCGCCTCACCAATCACAACGCTGCCATTGCAGCGTTGTGATTGGCTTAGGGCCGGGGAAGGAGGCTGCCTGTGGAAAACCAGCCAGGAGCTGAGGCGGCAGCGTGTGGAGGCAGACCTCTCCTTTGTCGGGGAGTTCAACTATTTATTTTACTGCACCCTGGAAGCCTCCGAAAGTGGTGAGAGCCCCGTCCCTCACTTTCTCCTGGGACGGGACTAGGTACTCTCGCCTCATAAAAGTTTAGTAGTCCCAATGCAGTAACCGGATGAGATTGCGGCCCGGTTTCAGTCCCTTTCACAATGCCCGCTGTCGCCTCGCACAGTGACTCTCACTCTCTTGGAGGAGCTGAGGTACGTGGCTGCGACGCGGCTGGCCCCCTGTCTGATCAGCGCTGCCTCATTCATGAAGACTTGGAGCTGAGGTACGTGCTTTTTTCTTGCTTGAATTTGCCTGCATTAGTCTGTAGCAGTGCTGTAATGGAACAATTGTTTTAGTAGTCTAAGGAATTACTCAGAGACGGTGTCATTAATACCGAGTGGCGGACAGTTGCGATGTGACCTTATCCTGAGCAGAGCTGAAAATAGAAAAACCTGCATTTCTTTAGCTCATTGTATTAAGTGGCGCAGATCAATCTATACTTAATGAGAGCCAGCCGAGAGCGGGGCTGTTCCACAAAACAAATACAGCGCTCTGTGAAACTATTGTGTATATCGACTTCTGTTCATAAGTTCATTTGCCCAAATTAAAATATGAAACGCGCAGCTAGTCATTATTCGCTTCCAAAAAACAGAACTTACTCTTAAATAGGCTGTTAAGCAGTGTACATAGAGTGAGTTCCGGACCACCCATGTAACCTGATAGGAGTTTCAAATCTGACTGGCATTAGGGCTGCCTAGCTCTGCTATATTGTAAAAAACATACAACGTCACACCCAGAACAGCTAGGCTAGGTTGATAGAGTGGTTTGGTTACAGATAATGAAGTTGGCCCCGTTTACACAAATTGTGCCTCTGTGACGGTGAGGGAGATGTAGATTCGGGTTCCATCCGCCCGGGCTTCCTTGATGTTAATTACAGCAGCCAGGGGCCCACCGCATCCGGATATCGATGGGTAGTAGCAGATGCCAGGTTCGAGCACATCCAGGTCACATAATGCCGCTGACAGTGACCGAAGGTGCCAACCTGTGAAGGCTCTGTCTGTGGAGCCCCCGTGCTGTAGTTACAACAGAGGCATAGTGTGGTGACTGTGAGAGAGATAAAGCCCCCCCGCCCCCGTCTATCACATCTTCCAATCCTCAGAAACAGACTGCATGCACGGTTGGGCACACGGTTTCCTTCTGTGCGGTGACCTCCCTTCTATAGCTGCTCTGGGCAGGAGCTACTTTATTGTACACTGTCCCAGACAACTGTCAGATGGGATGAGGGGTGCCTCCTAAACTGTGCTATGCCTCTTTAGGGAAAAGCCTACTCCTTTCAGAAATATCCCAGCCCTGTCTCATTGCTCTATTGGAAGGATATGCACTATTGTACACTGTACTAACATAGGCCAAACTGGGTGGGACTGGCCAATAGGGCAACCAGGCAGTGCCAAAAAGGCTGGTCAGACATGTCATTGTGTGGGCTGTTTTTTTTTTTTTTGGGTCTGTTTGTGGGCCTGATTCGATGACGATGTGCTTCAGAAGCAGGCTTTCCTGCCCAGTCACACCTCCTGCAGGGCAGTGCAAGCTTGAGAATAATCAACACACACTGCCTAATTGCCAGCAGTAACAGTCAGAGGCAGGCAAATGCATGACCCAAGGTAGGCAGCAAAACTCTCTTCTCTTTCCAAGCAAACAATACTAACACATCGATCCATGATTAAATCAGAGCTAAAGACAGGTCATTTATTTTGGAAATTAGTTGCATCATAGCTGTACTGGTGTGTTTTTATTAAAAGAGCACCAGAGGCTCCATAATATGTAAAGTAGTATCAGCCTGTGTCACACATTGCAGGCTTAAATTCTTTTGCGCCCTAATGATGTCCTAACTACATTTAATTTATTAACCTTCTTGCTTTCTCAAATTTGCTTCAAAATGCATCATTTGCCCACTCATTTTTTTCAAAATTTCTCCACTGGGGAGAACCCCCGAGCCCTCTTATGACTGTCTGGCTCTCTCGCTACACTCGCTCGCCACAGGGCATTCATCCCAAACGTTTACGCCTCACCACTTTCAAATGTCACCAGCCGCCACTGCACAATATACTTTGTTGATGGCTCTTCTACCATTGATCAAGAAACAGGGATCAGATACACAGGAGCTGCAGTAGTTAGAGCACAGCAAAATGACTCCTCTGACTCCCTAGACATTGTACAACAGATAACATTACCCTCACATTACTCAGCCCAAGCAGCAGAGCTAGTGGCACTGATTGCTGCCTTAAACAATGGGGCAGACGACCGCATCACCGTTTACTCCGATTCTGCGTATGTCACAACAACTACACACTCCAGCATCTTACGCTGGAAAAGGCATGGATTTCTCAAATCTGATGGTACGCCTGTCATCCACAAACAGTTACTAGAGGAACTAATAGATGCACTGACACTACCAGCTGAGGTAGCTGTAGTCAAATGTGGGGCTCATACAAATGGCCAAGACTTTATTTCCAGAGGCAACGCACTGGCAGACTGGGCAGCCAAAGCTGCTGCCAGGGGGCCTCTGCCTACGGCACCATCAGAATGTCAGCGCGCCACCATCCTGCTTGCTCAGAACGTACCAACACCAGAACAACAGACTGAAAAAAGTACAGTCAAAGCAGCCCCTGATCACATACTTGCAGACACTTTAGACAATACACAGTCATATGACCACATTGCACAGTTACACCTCCGGGAAATACAGGAAAGTGCGCCAGATCAAGAGAAAGAGTTATGGAAGAAGAGGGGAATACAACAAGATCCTGCTGATTTCATTTATAGGCAAACAATGACAGGAAAACCTGTCAGCCACAGGCCTTATTGCAAGTGGCGCTAGATCAGTTACACCTTCCTACACATGTCTCTCGAGATAATATGTCCACAACCATACAGACTGACTGGTTCATCCCCAACGCCCACGAACTAATACAGCTTTTTGTTAATAAATGTCTCATCTGTCAACAGTTCTCACCAAACCCCACTATGAAAACAGTTGCCTCTACAATACCAAAACCTAAAGGCCCTTTTAAAGAACTTCACATTGATTATGTTGACATGATTGATAGATGCCAAAATTATCGATACCTCATTGTGGTAGTCTGCCCATTCTCACGATGGAGCGAAGCTGGACCATGTGTCCACTGCGATGCCAAAGCAGCAGCCAGTTTTCTGCTCCTTGTGGTCATTTCACGCTGGGGATTGCCAGATGCGATCCGCTCTGACAACGTCAGCCATTTTTCAAACGCCATCTTTTCCTTTCTAACAACAATGTTAGGGATGAAGCAGGGTCCCGTTTTACCATATAATGCCCTAGGCCATTTCTACCCCACACCTGAAGCATGAGACCCTCATATGGCCCCACCAGCCAGCATATAGAAGTTTGTTAAATTGACCATGCTGTCTTAAATATTTGCTAAACACAGTAGGCCCTATGCCTCCCTGATAAAATCACAAGACATCTCCTCTGCGTAGGACACGAGCTCCAGCTCAATGTCTTTTTGGTAAACAAAGTTACCAAGCCCCCACTGGCCTCAAAATGTGCATTTTCGTTGTACACATCACAGTGAGACAGCACAAACACGAAACATCTCTTAGTTAAAGGAACAACATGGGGCAAGAATTGGGTGGAGGCCAGCTGGTTCATTTCATTGCTTCATATCTGATATTTGATGTTTTTCTGCTAGCTTTGCAAATAAGACGGCAACTTGCCATGAGAACATGACCTGTAACCTTTGTAAAAGTTCTGCTTTCTAAAACGTTTCCGAGAAGTGATGCCCACCATTTTCGATAAAATGTTCACTTTCATCATAATTTACGGTCAAGCACCAGTTAACCTTCTGATAACACCTTTTGCACCATGGTGTTACTTCTGCATTTTTAATATTTTAAAGAAGTATCTAAAGGTCTGCGGTCAAGAGCACCTGCTAATGTTTTGATTCTGTGGTCAATAGTTCCGCATTAAAGAAATATAAAAGACCTGCTCCTCAGCCCATTCGGCGACCACCTTCTGCAGTGTCTGACACGCGTTGGTGCTCCCGGTCGACCGCTCTATTTTAGGCATCATCTATTATTGAGGTTGTAGTGTTTAAGATAGCTTGAAAATCTTTGTCTCTCTCTCGGTCTCTCATCCCCTCCCTTTCCTTGCATTGACGTAATCTTAAAACTTACAATATTGCATGGTTCAGCTTATTATTTGAGACGTGTCACTTTGACACTTATCTACTAAGATTGCACGAAGTTATTTGATGATTAAGAAATATGCTTTTTGACATTTGTTGTTTGAACTTGCTCTTCGAATAAAGTGCCACTCTGATTCAGTTCCTGCATTTCACACGTGTCTTATTATTTTAGATAGGACATTTAAAGGGTGAAAAAACCACCCTGCAACAGTATCCTTCTTGAAAGGGTTGATCCGTCGCCCAGTTTTATTTGGATCCAGGTGTCAGTGTGCAGATTGATTAGCAAGCTGAGCAGTGGCTGTGGTATGCCCCATTTGGCCAATTTTGCCCACAGTCTGTTGCGGTTTACATGATCAAAGGCAGCCCTCTAGTCGATGAAGCATAGGTGTAATGGCATTTTTGTTTTTTCTGCCTTATCGATCATCAAAGCCATAGTCATGATATTTGTTACTGTTCCAACAGACTTAGAGAAGCCGGTCTGGTTTAGAGGGAAGATTGAATTACCTTCGGCCCATAGCTGGAGTTCGTCCAGAAGTGTTCCTGCAAAGAATTTTGCCTCGTTGTCCAAGAGGGCTACTAAACGGTAATTTTTTGGCAGGGATTTGTCTCCTGACTTAAAGATTGGCGAAATTAGCGAGGCCCTCCAGGAGGTGGGTAGTAGGCCAGTCTGCCTTATTTCAGTGAAGAGAGGGCTGAGTGCTTTTGCCCAGTAATCTGCATCTTGTTTGTAGAGCACCGGCGGGATTCCGTTTGGGCTCGATGCCCCTTCTCTTCTTCCCTTCCCGTCGTTTGATTGCTTTACAATAGTCGCTTGGGAGAAAAGCTCCCGGCAATGTGCCTTCTTCCCCTTGTGGTGCTGTTGCATCCCCCCCGTCGTGTCGGGTCTCGAGTGGGGCTGTTCTCGGAATTGCGGCTGTCCTTGCTCCTGTAGACGGTAAGATGTCATCTTGATGGAAGTGATTTCCAAGATAGGTTGCCCAATCCTCTTCTGATATGTTGGATGATAGTACCTCGTGTGCGGGGCGAATGAGTCGATTTATTGTCCCCCAGAATCTTGCACTGTTGCTCTGTTTGATGTTGGCGTGCAGTTTTGCCCAGACCGCGTCCTCCGAGGCTCTCTTGGCCGCCCATATTACTCGCTTTAGCTGAACTTTCTGCTGGGGTAATGCGGCTAGGTGTGTAGTGTCAGTTGGATTTCGTCGGAGGTGCCGCAGCATGTGATTGATTGTTTTTTATGGATCATATCATGATTTTTTGTGTTTTTGTGAAGTTGTTTACACTATTGTAGCTGGGGTGCGCTCTTGGTTTAATTGAGGCGGCAAAAGACTCTGCCATTGAAGTTGTGAAGTTCACCCATTTCTCTTTTTCATTGCCCCCTTCCCGTGCTTCAAATAAAAATGTTGCGGTTTGCAAGAAGTTCCTTTGCGATGCCTGCACAAATTTTATTTTCCTGTTATTGATTGTAAAGTTCTCTCCTTGTAGGTCGTGCGATTTCTCGAATTTAGGCATATTTGTGCGGAGTGTAATTTCCTTGGGGCGATGGTCACTATCCGCGTTATCGCCCATGTTGAATGTAACAATTTGATTGAACAGGGTTAGAGACACAAAAGTATAGTCTTATGTCAAGTTTTTGGTTGATGAGGAGTGAGTGACTGCCGGGGGTTGTCGCCTGTACTTCTGCCGTTTACTGCTCTAAAAATGAGGTGTTCAAGGTCCTCTAAGAGACACTGGCCTGTTTTTGTAGGCTATCCTGATGGACTCTTCCCCTGTGGTGGGATCTTCCATATCAGGTTTTGTCTGGACACTTCCTCCGCTGTCGATGAGCCTATTAGATGTAAATTAAGGTCCCCTGTGAGTAGCATATCTGGTGTGTTTACCTCGCTTATGCATGACTCTAAGAAATCAGTCTGTTGATTCACTGCCTTGGATTTCCTGTTCGGGTGTATATAAGCGTTTATTTTTTCAATGTTCTTACACCAGTTCCCCGGTGCAGATATTTTTATTACAATGGTTTCTGATGTTGTCAGGCCAACTGAGCGGGCTGAGGTTGTGCTTGTGTTGGAAACATAGATTGCGAGGCCTCCCTGCAGGTGTCCATATCTTGCCCCTTTAACAGCTGGTGCGAAAAAACGTAGATATCCTTGGAAATGTGGTGGGTCAATCAGCCAAGTCTCCTGCAGTGCGATGATGTTGAATGTCCTTTGATAGTTGATAAAGTCCAAGTCTGTCATCTTTCTGGACAGCCCGTTGATATTCCATGAGCATATCCGCAGTAGGTTGGTTTCTCCTGTTGGTGGGGTTGGTAGCTGATTTGTCAATTATTTCTTGCTTGGTTATTGATTGTCCTTGAGAACCATCTCAAGTCTTCGAGCCGGTTAACTTGGTGTACAGATTCTGGGCATGTTCTGTATGTTTCCTGTGAATGCCCATTCGTGGGAGGAGAGTGCCCTCTTGCGCCTTTTATTACAGATCTTGGAATGTTTTTCCGAGCTGTCAGAGCTTTGTCTGTGTGCTCTTGGGCCAGCGGAGCAGGATATCCGGGTACGCTAACGGGGATAATCTTTATCCCCCAGCCTTTAAATATGGAGCTTTCCAGGAGTATTTTTTGTGCAATGGTTGGCTGTCTCCAAGTGGTCATTGTATCCTCTCTCCCCTGGGGGTCTTTACGATTGATGAATTCTACTGAGTCCAGGTCTGTGGTAGTTACATCTGTCAGTGTTGGTATGTGCGACATAAGGCGGAGATATTTCCTCGGTTTAGTATGTCATGTGGGCCTCTTGATCTATATTCTGGTACACACTTGAGGGTGTTTCCATTCTCGTATAGGTTGCCAGCTGTGTCGGCCCCATGCTGGTTAGTAGTAGACCGAAATTTGTTATTTCCCGGTTTGTCCGATGTTAGCGGACCTTCGGCGACAACCCTGCACTGATCACTATGAGTTGTGTTTGTGGCCGATCCAGTGCTTGACAGGTGATCCCTTTTTTCCGCTGAGATGGTCCTAGGGCTGGGCCAGCCTGGCTTCGGCGGGACCAAAGTTATTGACCGCTCGTCCCTTATTGAAGGTGTAGCGGGGTCAGTCGAGAGTTGGATTGCCATTGCAGGTTGAAGCTCCTTTGGGTCTGGGTGGGGTTTAGATAGACTAGTCGGAGTATCCGAGACAACCTAGGAAATCTTGGCCCCTTGATAGACTGACGGTGCTATTATTGGAATAGGTGGAAGGGGGTGCGGAGGGTTTGTTTCTACCTTCGTACTGCTTGTTGTTTGGCCATATGCTTCTGCCTCCTTTCCGAGATTGTTATAATTGAATAAATGTTTATCTTCATCTCCAGCCTGCATTGGTTGCCCTGGTGGCCCTAGGGTGGTAGTTTGTTCTTTGGATTTGGAGATTGCTCCCTTTTCAGCACACTTGGGGTTTTTATTCTGTGCATCCGCTTCTAACATCTCAGGCGATGTCAACCTGAATAGGCGGGCAAAGTCTTTCTGGTTAGAGATGCGCTTCTGGTTCCGGCCCTTCCACCTTTGAGCACGTCTTTGTTTTGCGTTTGAGTTGTCATTTAATTTTGTTACTTGAGTGTCTGGGTCAGTCCCGAACCCCAGAACGGGCCCAGATTCCGCATCCTGTGCCGTTGCTTTATTGCATCCATCGCTTTTAACTTCACATCTTATTGCTGTATTGAGAGGGAGAGGCTTTTGGTCCGAGCTTTCTGAGCAGTATGTTCTCATGCTATTTTGTACCTCTGTAGGGAGATGCTCCTTTGGATGGAGCATATTTGGGCTCCGAGCAGCGTATTCTATTTGCGCGCACAGGTTGCTCAACATTGAGGGAAGGGAGGCTAGTTTGTCGACTATTGGGCTGCACCCGCAGCTTGATTCCCTATCTTGAGTGTTGCCCCGTGTGTTCTGGAGGAAGGTGTTTAGAGCTCCAAATTTCCCATCGATCGCTACTACAAAAACAGCCAAGGTGTTTAGTAAGGTTAACTGAGTGTCCATTTTGTCAGATTGGTACTGGAGGGCTTCCACCAGGAGTTGCACTGTTTTGAGTAGACTTGCCCATGCGTTTTCAGAGTTTAATTTTTGCTGGTGCTTGGTTGGACTTTCCAGTTCAATCCCTGGTGCTGGGTCCTCCGTCCCCTGGTTCCCAAGACAGCTGCAGCATATCTCAACTTTATTGTGAGATCCAGCACACCAGCGGCTCTATCACTTGAACAAATCATTGCTACCACTAATGCTGATGAAGACATGATCATCGTTAAAGTACTTATTGCTAAGCAATCATGGAGGAGAAGTACCCTCTTGCTAATGATGTTGAATTCCAAAAGTTCAAGAATGTGGAGGATGAGTTAGCTATTACCCAAGAAGGCGTAATACTGAGAGGCTAGAGAATTGTTATACCTGAAAGATTAAGACAGCAGGTAATTGAGCTGGCTCATGAAGGGCACTGTGGCATCATGGCCAAAATAGCAGCCCTACGAGATCAAATGTGGTTCCCTCGACTAAATAAGAGAGTTGAGAAAGAGTTGAAAATGTGCCTCATTTGCAATTGCTTGCCTCCTACGGTAAAGCAAAACCCATGACCATGGCTGACCTTCCTGCTCAAGCCTGGGAGAGAATTTCTGTTGATTTTTCGGAACCTTACAGAAATGGACACCATCTCCTGGTAGTCATCGATGAATATTCGCATTTTCCTTTGGTGGAGACTTGTCTTCGACTACTCATGACAAGGTCATAGAATGGCTTGATGACATCTTTGCAACGTGGGGCATTGCTGAAATTCTCAAATCCCGCAATGGCCCACCCTTCAACAGCAAAGAGTTCAGAGAGTTTCTTGTCCAACTCAAAGTCAAACACCAAAAGAGGACACCTCTCTGGCCCCAAAACAATGGTGTGGTTGAACAATTCAAGGGCACCCTCAAGAGAGTCTTCCAGTGAGTGTCCATGGAAGAAATTGATCTTAACCAAGCCTTGTGCCAAGCCCTTTGTGCCTATCAATCGACTCCTCTCTCCACAACTGTTGAGAGTCCCGCCACCTTGCTATTTGGGACAGTGCTCAGAACAAAACTACCTCAATTGACCTTGGATCGATCCGTGGATACCCATCAAGTTCGAGACACCGATGTGACTCAGAAAAGTAAAAAGGAAAACATATGCGATCAACGTCGTCCTGCATAGGAGACAGTCTTTCACAAAGGAGAATGGTTCCTGGTCAAGCAAAAATGAAGACGGAAAACGGACACTCCTTTTGCCACTGATCCTCTACAGGTTATGGTGCACAAGGGACACATGATAACAGCACATTGTCCTGGACAATCTATCACTCAGGACACGTCACATTTCAGACCCTTACCATGACACTTGTCAAGTTCTGAAACCAGGCGTGAGGCTGCCCTGCTAGGAAGCCCAGCTTCAGTACCTGAGCCTATGCCACCGGTATCCGAAAGGGGGAAAATCGATCATCCGGGATCACCCGATCCGGCTGACAAGTGCAATCACCTCGCCGATCATTTGAAGAGATGTAATTTTCTTAATGTTCACTACTTGTTATTTAACAAAGGAGGATATGCAGCATATTGATGCTGTGAGCACCGGGACCCTTGTGGTTCTGGGCCGACTCTCCACAGGAAATACGACATATCTCCTCCACATGTTTTTGGAAGATGAGGGCAATAAGGAAATTCATACGCTTTCTGCCGGAGGAACATCAGAAGACAGTGGTCCATGCGCTAGTCACGTCTCACTTGGACTATGCAAACAGCCTATATTTGGAGTTACCTGCATACTTATTGCACAGGCTACAAATTATCCAAACCTCTGAGGCAAGGCTGATCAGGCGGGTACCATTGCGTCACCACATCTCTCCGCATTTGAAACAACTTCATTGGCTCCCTATAATTAGGAGGATAGAATTCAAGTCACTGATCCTTGCTTTTAGGTCCACCAGAAACTTGGGACCTATGTATCTCTAAAAGAGGTTGCAGCTTTACCATCAAAAGCGGGTCTTGAGATCCAACAATCTGCGACTCCAGAAAGTCCCACGATTCTGTAAAGCCTGACTGGGCGGTAGATCATTTGCGGTGCAGTCTACAAAACTATGGAACTCCCTCCCACTCCACCTCCACCTGCTGGAATCAGAAACAGAATTTCGGAGAGCTTTAAAAACCTGTCTCTTCAGGCAGATATAACGGCCCACACGTTAGTTCTTTGCTATCGCCGGGACACCTCTGCTATTCATTTATATGCGGGAGGTGTTAGAGAGTGGTTAATGCTTGAATATGAGATAAGTTCAGTTTGTGAGGGTATGCTGCGGAATGAAGAAGTGTTAAGCTGCAGCTCCTGTTTTGTGTCATCTGTCTGCATGCTCCAGGGCTGGGGATGACTGTACAAGCCCCATAGTCTTTTTACAGAGGAGCTTCCTAACAAAGCATACAGCCCAACGATGCCTGCGTTTATCAGCACGATTGTTTTTGTGCAGGAAGGAACACCTTCCTGCATAAAAATAATCCTGAGAGGCATTTTTCTCTTTCTATCTGTGCTGCAGAATACAGTACACATAGAAACAGGAAAAAACAAGGATAAATAAAAATATTTCTCCTCGTTACACCTCACCTGGGAAGGCGTAGCATTTTGACGCATTCCCAGGTCTACCACTAATGGTAAATCTAGGAATGTGCCAAAATCCATGGGTAGATGCGTGGGACCACCCACGCTCCACCAATGGAACGCCACCCTGGAGCAGTGTAATGCAATTTATCAAGCCATGCAGGGTGACCTTTGGTGGCTTGATAAATCTCAGTTACGTTTTTTGTCGCCCTTGAGCCCACTTGCGTGGCGCAAGGGCGACGCAAAACCTTGATCAATCTTGCCCTTAGTTCAATAGAAGAATGCAGTGTGGGCAAATCAGAGAGCTGCAGCAATGCACTCTCTAGCAGACCTATAGTGCAGTCTCTGGGGCTCTGCAAATAGAGGGGCTCTGACCCCTCAGGAAGCTTTACATGCTCTGAGTCAATGCAGAGGCTTTAAACATTCACACGCAGTCCAAGAGCGCACTCCGCTTATCTACAGAAATAACTCTGCTGCCAAGGATATGCCACCACCCCGCCTCAACCCTTTCAGGAACGTAACAAATGTACTATTGACAAGCTGCGTTGGTGACGTGGGATCGCCTCTTTGGTGAACGATTTCTGGAAAATAGCAGGCTTTTTGTAAGTTGTAAATATTTTTGTATCATGGTAATCTTCATCGCTGTTTTAGTACATGGGTGAGGTGGATCATAGCAGATTTCCTAAAGTTCAGGCTTGTCTTGCAAAATGCAGACAAGAACGACCAAAGCGACAGGCAAGATTCGCTGATGGTATAACCAGTATTTATTGAGGCAAGACATCTCTCATCATCATCATCATCATCAGTAAAACTTTATTCGGTTTTTGTCAAACCATAAAAGTCACAGATAAAAACACAATACAACATGTACCTTTGATACATAAATTTCAGAAAAAAGCAGCTTAGCTTACTTAAGGTTCATGAGGACACATCAGGACCATCCAGATCAAATCCTTTAAAATGCCTTATCATTATTCAAACACAATAAAACAATGCTCATTCAATTATATTTAAATATATAAATTTTTTGTTAAATGTTTCGGGCATGACACAGAACCCTGAGAGTAAATATATTGTTTTTTAAAGTGCAAAGTCCCTTTACCCAGCGCCAAAAGAATTTTGGGCCAGACATGCAGCCTTAGAGACAAACATTTCTTAAAGAGCATAGTGACTTTTTTTTATACTTAATTTTATTGATTTTTGAATTAAACAGAGAACAGTACAGCACAGGTAAATCATAGCAAGTGATACAATGGAATAATTATCAGTGTAGTCATGCGCGTACATACAAGTCGCTCCCATTGCGAGAAGAGACAGGGTGTACATACATCACAATTGGTTCAACCATTTGCCCCAGACCCCTGAGTGCTTGGTTGTGCAACCTCTAGCCTCGAAGAGTGACTTCTCTTGCACTGCGCACCAATCTACTCCCTTACGCCATTTAGCAATACTTGGGTGATCAGACTGTTTTCATGCCGTGGCCATGTCCCGCTTGGCCACCATGGTGGCCGTGCCTATGAAGAGCTTATCTGGTCTGGACCCATCTAAGCCATCTATGACGCCCAGGAGGAGGTTCAGGGGGTTATGTGGCACATCCCAACCAGGACACCCGTGAGTGCAGATTCTATTGTTTCCTAGTAGGGGGCGATGCGGGGACAGGACCAGACCATATGGTAGAAGTCAGCCGGTTCTAGACTGCAGCGCGGACAGGACGACGAGGGTCGCAGGCTTGCTCTATAAAGCAGGTCGGGGTTAAGTAGGCATTATGGAGGTAGTATAGCTGGATTATGCAAAATTTAGCTGAAGTGGTAACGGTCTTGGGGGCCATTAAGGCATCTCGCCAGTCCTCGTTCTCTAGAGGACCCAGCCACCCCTCCCATCGGTGTCTGAGTGAGTCAAGTGATGTTGGGCTGTTGTTGGTTAGGGAACGATATATCCGCGAGACCCCGCCCTTTCCCAAGTCACCCATCATGATTTGTGCTTCATTGGACTGAATTCCAGAAGGGCCGTACCCATTGTTAGGTGTGTATTGAGAGCGTGGTGTAATTGTAAGTATTTGTAGAACTGTGAGTGGTGGAGGATGTAGCGACACTGTAGGTCTTGAAATGATCGTATGTGGTCCCCCCCCAGATGTCCCCCAATTGTGATATTCCAATAAGGTCCCAGCCTCTGAATCCCTCCAAGGCTCGCACTTCCCTCAGCCAATTTCCCTGCCAAAGAGGTGTGTGTTGAGTCAGTTTGGTATCCCACGGGGTGTGGCGCAAGGTCACGCGCCAAGCTAGCAGAACTGCACGGGTTACCAGGGGTAAGGCTCTTGGCACTGAACCTCCGTACATCATAGTCTAGGTTTGTGGGAGTCCCAGGTCTCTTAGCTTGACCCTATAGGCAGGATAGGACCAGCCGCCGGTAAACCAGTCATGTAAGATGAGCAACCGGATGGCTAAATAGTACAAGTAGAGATCAGTCATTCCCATGCCCCCATCGAAAGGCGAGATCCAGCAGTGGGCCAGAGCTATGCGTGGCCTCTTGCCCCCCCACAGGAACTTCGTGGCCATACTGTCCAATTCACTGAACCAGGCCTGCGGAAGGTGAAATGGGGTATTTTGGATAATGTACAAGAAGCAGGGGAGGATCATCATTTTGAAAAGGGCCACTCTGCCCAGCGGGTTGAGTGGCAATGTTTGCCAGCCCTGGAGATCCTCTTTAGCCTTCTTGACTAGTGGAGTGATGTTTAGTGCCCACTCTAGGTCGGGGAGTAGAGCCACCCATATCCCAAGATACTTGAATGACTGCCACCTAATGGGGATGTTTGATTGCCAGTCAAAGCACTCTCGTGAGAGATGGAGGGATACCAAGGTCGACTTGGCAGGGTTGAGGTGGAGGCCAGAGACCTGCTCAAAGGTGTGGAGGACCCGGAGGCATCTGGGCCCGGCCTGGGCTGGCTCTGCAAGAAAAAGAAGCACGTCGTCTGCATATAGTGCAATTTTGTTAGTGTGGGCGTGATCCCACTTCCAACCCTGAATCTGAGCGTCGACCCAAATGGTGCAAGCCAAAGGCTCCATCGTGAGGGCGAACAGAAGGGGGGAGAGGGGACAGCCCTGTCTAGTACCCCTCTTAATCGGGAATGCCTCAGAGAGAGCCCCGTTTATGAGTACCCTCGCTCTTGGTTTGGAATAGAGGACTCGGACAAGACGGCGGAAGGACTGGCCCAGTCCTGCTGCAGCTAACACATTGTCGAGATATTGCCAGTCCACTGTGTCGAAAGCTTTTTCGAAGTCGACCAGGAGGAGTGCCAAGTAGGGAGTGAGTGGTTGGCGGTGTGCTGGGGCCAGGTGTAAACGTCGCAGTCAATGTCTTGTACTGCGTGTTGGCATGAAGCCGCATTGGTCTGGATGAATCAGTTTGTTAAGGATCGGCCGCAGGCGTTGAGCCAAGATCGTGGCATATATCTTAATTTCCGTGTTGATCAGTGAAATTGGACGGTAGTCCTTGCAGGCGGATGAGGGTGGCTGGGTCTTAGGGATGACTACAATAGTGGCGATATCTGTTTCAGGAGGGAATATCCCTGTCAACCACGACTTCTTGGAACAGCGTGAGAAGGTGGGGGACCAAAATGTCACGATATGAGGCATAGTATTCCTGCGGGAACCCGTCGAGCCCTGGTGTTTTTCCAGCGGCCATCAGAGAGATGGCATCACAGATTTCCTCCGGGGTGAAGGGGAGCTCCAGGTCAGCCGCCTTGCCGTCGGTGAGGCAGGGAAGATGAACATCTCCTTCGGCAGCCAAGTCATGAAGCGAGGCTACAGGCCTTTGGGCTGAGTATAGCTTGGAATAGTAATCGGCAAAGGCTTGGGCTATTGCGGCTGGCGCTCGGTGGGTGACATCAGAGAGATCCCGCACCTCTGGGACTATACGGTTAGCTAAGGGGTAAGACGCAAGCCTATACAGTATCTTCCCGTTCTTGTCCTCCCACCCATATACTCTAGCAATGGAGGATCTCCATAGCAGCTTAGCCGACTCGAGTGAGATTTGTTTGATCACCTCCCTTAGGATCACAAGTTGCCTGTCTCGTGGACCGTCTTCCCCTCCCGGGGAGCCCCTCTCCAGGCGAGCTGCCTCTGCTTCGAGAAGGGCTAGCCGGCTGTCCTAGGACCGTCGCTGTGCCTTAAGCTGGCCCCTGGCGAAGCCTCGAATAGTGGCCTTACTAGCTTCCCAAAGGGTTCCTGGAGAGGAAACAGAGTCTTGGTTAGAGTGGCAGTATTGTCGGAGTTCTTTCCCTATAGCTTTTTCTAATTCTTTGTTTTGGAGGAACCAGGCGTTCAGCCTCCAGATGGGGTGGAGCGAACCAGAGGAGTCCCCCAAGTAAAGGAAGAGGGGAGAGTGGTCCGAGATGCCTCGGGGAAGGATACTGACATCAGACACTCTCTGGCAGTCGGGGGCTGGCATGAAGATCATGTCTATGCGTGCATGTGTGTGGTGCGCCGCCAAGGTGTGGATGTACTGGGTTTCTCGGGGTTCCAAACTCTCCAGCTATCGCAAAGGCCCAGGGTAGTCGCCCAGTCCGCCAGTCGCTTTGCCTGCGAGATTCTGCCAGGGGAGGTGTCATGGTCTGGGTCCATGACTGCATTACTATCACTGTCTCTCCCAGGGGCAAGGCGGAAACAACATCTGCGACCTGCCTCAGCGATGAAGCGAGCGTGGCTAGTGGGACATATACTGACATTAGGTTTAGGGTGTCCCCTCCAAGCGTCCCGGATAGGGTCACAAATTGGCCCTGGGAGTCCCTTGTGACATGGTTGAGTATGAAGAGGAGGTTGCGCTTCAGGAGGATCGCCACCCCTCTTGAGCCCCGGTCAAAGCCAGAGTGCCACACTCTATCGAACCCCTGTCTTGCGAGGAAGGGACATTGGTTCCCCAGGAGGTGGGTTTCTTGGAGTAAGAGTACGTCCGGGATGTACCTTTGGGCGTATTTCAGGACTGCTGTGCGCTTGATTTTGTCGAGCATACCATTAACGTTCCATGACAGAACTCGGAGGGGGTTGCCCTTATGTAACCTCTGTGTCATGGTCTATGTGTGAGGTCAGGAGATGACTGGGGTCCAAACCCTCAGGGGGCCCAGGCCAGTCTGCAGGCAATTGTGGTTTGGGTTCCTGTCTTCCAGTTTGTGGGATTGGCATGTGTCTGCACTGGTAAGAGGATGATGTGCTGTGAACACTCAACAGTAGAGAACTAAAACATAGGACAACGGTTCCAACCCTCCCCTCCCCCCACCTCCCTCCACCCTATACTTCTGGAACTGAAGCATCTGTCGCCCTGTAAAGTTCAGTTCAAAACTAACTTGCTAAACTAAAACGTTTAGCTAGGAGGTTGCGTGGTGGACCCCTCTCATAGTTCGGATGTGCGTGAAGCATCGGCAGGTTATTCTGATTTTTAGCATGGTAGAACTACAGCCTCGAACACCAGGCGGAGCTTGGACATCTTGCTAAAGTCATTGGAGTGGACAGTTCTGTGCTAGATCGCTGGGCTCCGGGACAGGTCAGTATCAGTGGATCCGCTGATCAAGGTCCCGGGGGGGGGCTCCCTTCCAGGGCTGGGCCCTCCAGGGGGTCAGGTCATTGCTGGGACCGAGAGTCAGGCAGACCGGATTGATTCCTGGGGCCCGGGGCGGCCAAGGTGGGCGAACTTGATGTGTCTCTGCGTTTGTGCTTTATCCTGGAATACTACGCGGAGGCGGGCTGGAAACAATAATCTGTACTGGAGGCCAAGTGCACGCAGTTTTTGTTTGACGTCCGTATATGAGCGCCGCTGGGCCTGGACCTCCTTAGTGTAGTCCGGGAAGATCATTATGGTATGATTTTGGAAGGCCAATGTGGTTTGGGCTCGTGCCTCCCGCAATATTGCATCTCTGTCCTTAAAGTTCAGGATCCTGGCAATGATGGGACGAGGTGGCGCACCAGGAGGAGATTTGGGTGCCAAGGAGCGATGGGCCCGTTCCACCGCAAACCATGCTGATAGAGTGTCTTTTGGCATCCAGGACTCCAGCCATTTATCCAGGAAGGATGTCATCTGGCCTTGCCCTGTCCCCTCGGGAAACCCCACCAGGCGGAGGTTGTTACGCCTTGACCAGTTTTCGGCGTCTTCAGCCTGTCTATGTAATTCCTTGGTATGGGTTCGCAGGCTGGTAACCTGTTCCTTCAGGTGGCGAACGTCGTCTTCTACCGTGGAGATACGGGATTCTGCTTCAGAGATGCTGGCCATGGCGTTGCGCAGGTCTTGCCTGATGAGGGCCATGTCTACCCTGACTTCTCCGATTTTGTTCTCCACCGAGGCCTGCGATGTACTGATGGCTTGCAGGATCATGGTGAGATCTCTTTCGGGAAGGGCCGATGTGCCCGAGGCACCTTCTACGGGTCCGGACTCATTGGTGGTGAACTGGTCCATCTTAGTTTGTTTGCGTCGTTGTTGGCTTCAGGTCGCGGTCCTTCCCCATGTTGCTGAAAGGAAGGGATGATTGGAGCCAGCGCCGGCACCAGGCCTCGCAGTTGGTCCGGATGTGGAGCAGAAAGCCGGGTGTCGCTTCACCTCCAAAGTGGCACGGCGGAAGGTCGGTCTCTAGGGCTGTCAATTGGTTGAATGTCTTGGCCTTCCTTGTGCCGGGGTGGCAAGGCTTCGCACGGGGCCCCCCTTCATTGATCAAGGGGGGAATGAGAACTTGTGCGAGCAGTCCTTAAGTACTGTACCGGTGGGTGCCCACTGGGGAGTGCAGGGCGGGGGGAGGAGCCACCCCCAGGATCGGTGTGGTCAGCTATTTCAGGGCGAGTCACGGGTGTATGTTCAAGGGTTGCGGGCCAGAGATCTGCGGTGCCCTGGGTTGTAGTGGTCTTCAGGGCTGGAGCGGCTCGGGGTCCGGTGGTCGTGTGACCTGTGTGGCTTGTGCCAGCGTCCACTCACGGGGTCTACAGTGGGGGGGGGCAGGATGTTTGCTGCGCCACTCAGCGGTCTCTCGGTGGGGCCCGGGGGCGCACAGGGAGAGCACAGTCCGTGAAAGCTCGACCCCTTAGTCCTCCCCCACCCCGCAAGGCTCGATCCAGGGCCCCGGCTCACCTCAAGTTCGGCCCGGATGACAATGGCCTCAGCAGGCCCAAACACTCCTCAGGCCTCAGGCGGCAGAGGTCTGTTCTTCAGGCCGTCTGCTCCGCAGCCTCTGGGGGAGGGCAAGGCTTTCCAGCGCAGGCTTGTCCAGCGGGCCGCAGGCCACAGGCGGCGAGCGTGGGAGGGGGGCTCCAGCCAGACCTCGTGGCTCACCGCTCGATTCACCAGTGGCGCGGCTCAGAGCACGTCGATGGGCCGCCGTGGGGGAGATTTTATTCCTGCCCGGCTCCTCTTGCCGGGGCCTCCCCGGAGAGTGGGGGAGGGGGGGGAAGTCTCGTTGCTTCGGTCTGGGCCCACCGGGGGGGCATCTCCGATCACCGCCGGTGCCCCACCCCCGGTCCGGACAACACCAGTCGCTGTAACGATGGGGCCGCAACAAATCAGCTCCGGGTGTCGCAGCAAGCAGATTCCCCGGTTGCGGCCGCAGCGCCGTGCCAGTCTCAGGTGACCAGGACCCAGCTCACGGTCCGGTCGCAGCCTCACTCACGGCAGCTCCGGTGGCACTCCAGTAGGGGCGCAGGGTTGGTGGGCGCCTCGGCAGGGTGATCAGTGTGGGGAGGCTCACCGATCCTTTCAGGTTGCCTCCGAGGCGGAGGTCAGTCCGCCATCTTGCGGGAGCCTCTCCGCCGGCGCCAAGTAGGGATCGCTTCGGACCACGTCGGACGAGCGTTTTAGGTGTTTTGCTGTACTCCGGAGCTCGCCGCAGTTGTGGTGAGTGATTATCCGCCGTCAAGGGCGACAATGTGTAGCCGATGGGCTGAGTAACTTAGAGCGGATGACGGAGGGGTCCAGAGCACTCTTAGAGTGCGACCGCCATCTTGACGCTCCAAGCCACGCCCCCGCATAGTGACTTTTTAAGGTGCCAGAAGAGAATTAAAAATTCTAAAAGAGAGAAACATCATTTACCAACTAGCCTCCTTAAACAAATTGCGGCAGAGATAAATCTATATATCATTTCACAGGTATATTCTGTTTGAAGCAGCCAAAGGTGGAATAGAGCTGGCCTGCATTTTCTAATATTCAACACCCTCAAAAGTGGTAAAATGAATTCCCTGCATGGAATGTCATATAACTGACAAAAAAAAGAAAATGCATCATATTCTGACATGAGTTACAGTCACAGGGACAAGGAACCAAATGGGCATCCTGATATGTTTTACTAGGGTACGAAACCAGAAAGTGAGCGATGCCAAGTCTAAATCTTAAAAGATAAAATTTTTTAGACTGACAAAAAGGGTACAAAAGATATGGCTGAGTTCCGTCATTGGTTACCAAGGGTAAATAATCGGCTACAAGCTTTTTACTAGCCTCCACAGATTCCCTATGCTCTATTAAAGAATTAAACAATTCTCTCTTTAATTGGAGTTTTGTAACAGAGATAATAAGATAAGGGTTAGTAAAACAGTCCTGCCTCTCTACGAGTGCCAGCTGGGTCTTAAAATAACCAAGCCATGGTATTTTATGTACATAGTCAGCCAACACACTGAACCCTCACCAACCACCCCCGACACCTTGAAGCCAATGATTGACAGCTGGACAGCCCTCACACCGAAGGCACGCTGAAGACGATGAAGTCAACCCACTCCGGGGCCCCCACGGACCCCTGCCCCCACCACATCTTCAACAGAGCCGCCGACACCATCGCACCCATGCTTCGCCACACCATCAACCGCTCCCTTGCGAACGCCTCCTTCCCGACGACTGGAAGCACGCCGAGATCAACCCCCTCCTGAAGAAGCCCTCAGCGGACCCCACCGACCTCAAAAACTACAGACCAATCTCCCTGCTCCCGTTCCCAGCGAAAGTAATCGAAAAAGCCATCAACAGCCAACACGCCACCTTCGTCGAAGAGCACAACATCCTCCACCCCTCCCAATCCGGCTTCAGAAAAAACCACAACACAGAAACCGCCCTCCTTGCCGCTACAGACGACATCCGCTCCCTCCTGAACAGAGGAGAGACAGTAGCCCTCACCCTCCTCGACCTCTCAGCGGCCTTCGACACAGTCTCTCACCGCACCCTAACACGCAGACTTCACAACGAAGGGATCCGGGGCAAGGCCCTCGACTGGATCCACTCTTTCCTCTCCGGCAGAATGCAGCGGGTCAGACTCCCTCCTTTCCTCTCGGACCCTACACCAACCAACTGCGGAGTCCCCCAGGGATCCTCCCTCAGCCCCACGCTGTTCAACGTCTACATGGCTCCGCTCGCCCCCATCGTCAGAACCCACGGACTCAACATTGTCTCATACGCAGACGACACCCAACTCATCCTCTCTGTGAGAAGTTGGCCTGGTATATGCTGTTCACTAATTAGTGGACACCTTGCACCAGAACAATTCGACTCTTATGGTAGATAGGTTTAAACAACCTTTATAAAAAGCTATCCTAGTGGTAGCTGTGGAGAGCAGCCTTCAGGCTAAGTCTTGAAGGAATGTAAAGCAGCTTGTTTTACCACACAATCTCTTGAATCACCAAATGAAAAGACACCACACAGGTATATATATCAAATATATATGTATTTATTAATAAACAACTCTCTACTAATCTCTTTATGAGATTCGAAGTCAGGAACATATGTACAAGTCAAATGTTATCAAAATAAGTTTAGCACAATCGAATATCACAATCTTAGTTTGGCTAGACCTAGGTCTAGGGCATCTAGAATCGAGAGACCCCCAAGAACCACCCCAGGTAGTTGTAGGAGACCCACAGGGGATGGACGCGGTGTCCTGGCACCGGTGCGAGTCCTGTACGAGTCTATGCGAACAGACGCGATTGAGATTTCAATGTTAAAGGTCCCTTGCGTGTTCGAGGCGAACACACCGATCGGTCCTTGTACGAGTCGAAGGACGCAGTTACAGATAGAGTTGCAAGGGAGTTGGACGCGGTGTGTCTAACACAGACGCGAACCATGTACGAGTCAGCGCGATAGTCGCACTTGGAAAGTAAGAGTTTTAGGGCACTTCTAGGGTAGCTACAAGCAAGTCACTTACAGGGTAAGTAGTTCTAGGGCCCACACCCACAGGAGCACCGTAGTGCTGAAGTTACCTCACCCAGGGAGCCGGGTGCATAGGTGTTCTTTGGTGTCGGGTCGCGGCGTCGTTTTCAATGGGAGCCAGTGAAGACTTGCTGCTTGCGGCGACAGGAGAAGTGTCCGGAGGAATCCAAGCCTGGATTCAGAAGATGGAAGACCTGAAAGCAGAGGGGACAGTGTTCAAAGTCACTTGGCAGTGACTCGGGGCAAGGAAGATGGATGCCCACCGTCGTCGCAAGATTCAGGTCATTCACGGGTGCCTTGACTCTTCAGCCACGAGGTCCAGGAGGCGTCGACGATGACCAGGAGCTGAATTCGGCGTGTCACACGATGTCTGCAGCTTACTGCGGTGTCGGCGACTCGATTGGAGCCAACAAGCCTTGGTAACAGCAAGTCTTGGGGAAAGTGTAAAAAGTCAATGGCGCAGACCAGCAAGGTCTGAGGGACTCACCCAGCAAGGGTAAGTCAGGGCAGGCCTGGAGCAACCAGGGGAGCCCTTTGGTTCTGTAGGAAAGCCTTCAGGGGACCCACAAGCTGGCTGGCAAGGGATCGCGAAGACGCCTCGGGAGGATTCGCTCAACAGGGGCCCACGGTCACTCGGGACGTGGTAGGCCTCTGATCTTCGGAGAGATTCCTGCTGGAGGCTAGGACCACACGTGGTCCAAAGCACAAGTTCGTAGAACGTTGTGAAGGGGTTGCACTCGACAATAGTGCACGGTACCCAGGGGTCGCGGTTCCTCGTCACTCTTGGGGTCCACTGGCCTCAGCTTCGCTGGGCACCCACGATGGCCTTTGAGAAGTCAGGAATCCACTTCTTGGGCTGCAGGGACTTCGGACTCCGGCGGGAGCGGCGTAGTTTGCGACCGTCGTTTGTAGTTTTGGTGCCTGCCAAGCAGGGGAGTCACTCCTTGACTCCAAGGGAGATCCTTCAGTCTTCCAAAGGTAGTGGAACGTCGAAGGTCCAGGATTCTTCTTTAGAGCGTCGTCCAGGGAGATCTAGGGTGCAATGCACAGGTTCCCCCTCTTATACTAAAAGAAAGGGAGGGACTAGCGCTATGACCCTATCTATGGGAGGGTCAGGGGAGTGGGTGGCTACACCCACTTCCCTTTGTCCAGTTTCGCGCCAGAGCAGGGGCAGGTAGCCCCTGAGCCGGTTTGAACTGGGGTATGCACAGAGGAGCCTTCTGCTCCCCCAGTGCAGGACTTCAAAGCACTCTAAGAGTGCACCCACCCAGCCCCAATACACTAAACCCTGTCTGGGAGGTGGTCACACCCCCTTGGGACAGCATATCTATTGTTGGGCTTCCTCCACTGCGAGTGTTGGTCATCAGCAGGAGGGCAGCCCAGTGTCTGTGACTGGTGGCATCCATTTTGTGATGCCAGGGCTCTGCAGGATTCTACAGCGTTTCCACAGTAGGTACATGTCTATCCCTCTAGAAGGGTGGAATGCTACCCCCGCCGCCAGGACTGGCGGGGGAGTAGTATTCCAAGATGTTTGACACCAAACACGACATGTTTTGATGCAGCCATTCCAAAGTTAGCATTTTACCGCGAGGATATAATGCACTTAAGAGTATATGGTTTAACCGCATCCACAAACAGCACCAGAGAATGGACTCTGAGAGCTGCAGAGGGGCCCTGCTCAGGCAGAGGCACCCCCTCACATAGAAGCCAAGCACCCTGCCCTCAGGATTGATAGGGCCTGCCTTAGGGGTGACTGATAGGTTTATATGTGTGTGTAGGAGAGATATAGGGAACCTATATCTCAGTGAGGAGTGCTAGCACCACCTCACCCAGGCTGCAGTAGCAGGCCTGTGGTGTCAGATTTAGTCTGCTTCCCAGGGGTGGCATAATACATGCTGCAGCCCCTGGTAGGCCTGTGAAGTACCTATGCCCTTAGTACCTAAGGTACCATATACTAGGGACTCATAAGGTACCACAGTATCCAATCACTAGTGCACCTAGAGTGCACTCCAAGTCGTTTAGAGAGACCAGAGAGGCTGGGGCCCTGATTAGCAGGGACCCAGCCAGACTATAGCTAGAAACCAGTGTAAACATCAGGAAAAAGTGGGGGCAACATAAGAGGCAGATCCTACTCTCCTACACAACCCCCTCAAACGCAGGGACACTAAACTAACCTTGACCAGTTGAGTCTTCGTGTTCTAAGTGGAAATACCTTGAGAGTCCATCTGCATTGGCATGTTGGGTCCCAGGTCTATGTCCCACTGTATAGTCCATCCCCTGTAGGGAAATGGACCACCTCAAAAGTTTTGGGTTTTCACCTTTCATCTGTTTAAGCCATAGGAGGGGCTTGTGGTCAGTCTGAACTATGAAGTGAGTGCCAAACAAGTATGGCCTCAGCTTCTTCAGGTTCCACACCACAGCAAAGGCCTCCCTCTCTATAGCAGACCAACGTTTCTCTCTAGGGGTCAGCCTTCTGCTAATAAAAGCTACTGGCTGGTCTTGACCTTCATCATTCAGTTGAGACAGTACAGCTCCCACACCCAGCTCAGAAGCATCTGTTTGGACAATGAACTTTTGGTGTAGTCTGGACTCTGTAAGATGGGGGCAGTGCACATGGCCTGCTTTAGGTCTTCAAATGCCTTCTGACAGCTAGCTGTCCACTGAACCTTTTGGCATTTTCTTTGAGGTCAGATCATTCAAGGGGGTCACTATAGATCCATATCCCTTGACAAACCTCCTATAGTACCCAGTCAGGCCTAAGAAGGCTCTCACCTGTGTCTGGGTAGTTGGAGCAACCCATTCCATTATGGTTTGGATTTTGCTCTGTAAAGGCTGAACCTGGCCTCCACCTACAAGGTGGCCCAGGTACACAACCTGACTCTGCCCTATCTGGCACTTAGTGGCCTTGATAGTGAGGCCTGCTTTCTGCAGAGCCTCCAAAACATTTCTGAGGTGGACCAGGTGATCCTGCCAGGAGGAACTAAAGACAGCAATATCATCTAGATAAGCTGAGCAATAAGTTTCCATCCCTGCCAGAACTTTATTCACCAACCTCTGAAAATTGGCAGGATCACTTTTCAATCCAAAGGGCATCACCACAAAGTGGTAGTGCCCACTGTAGGAGAGTAGGATCTGCTTCACATGGGTACCCCCACTTTTTGCTGATGCTTCACTGTTTTTCGACCTTAGTCTGGCTGGGGCCCTGCTAATCAGAACCCCAGCCTAGCTGCTTCCTCTCTAAAATGGTTTCCATGTGCCTTAGGCACATCTCTGATTGGAATCTGGAGTGCCCTTATAAGTCCCTAGTATATGGTATACTATGTACCCAGGGCATAGGTACCTCAGAGGCCTACCAGGGGCTGCAGCATGTATTGTGCCACCCCTGGAAGGCCATCCAAACTGACACCACAGGTCTGCTACTGCAGCCTGGGTAAGGTGGTGCATGCACCCCTTAATGTGATATAGGTTACCTATATCACTATATACATACACACATATAAACCTATAAGTCACTCCTATGGCAGGCCTTATCAATCCTGAAGGCAGAGTGCGTGGTTCCTATATGAGAGGGTGCCCCTGCATGAGCAGGGCCCCTCTGCAGCGTTCGGAGACCCTTCTCTGATGCTGTTTGTAGTGCAGCCTGACCATATACTCTTAAGCGCATTATAACCTCGCGTTAAATGCTAACTTTGGGATGGCTGCACGAAAACATGTCGTGTTTGGTGTCAAACATCTTGGAATACTACCCCCCGCCAGTTCTGGCGGCGGGGGTAGCATTCCACCCTTCTAGAGGGAAAGACATGTACACACCGGTATGCCCGGTACTGACTTTCCAGAGCCCTGGCATCACAAAATGGATGCCGCTGCCACAGACAAGAGTCTGGCCTCCTGCTGCTGACCGAAACTCCGGCAGGGAGGCCTGGACAATAGGTTTCCTGTCCCAGGGAGGTGTGACCACCTCCCCAGACAGGATAGTGTGTATTGGGGCTGGGCGGGAGCACTCTCGGGTGCTTTGAAATCCTGCACTGGGGGCACACTTGGTGTCCCTGTGCATACCCCAGTTCAAACCGGCTCAGGGGCTTCCAGCCCCTGCTCTGGCGTGAAACTGGACAAAGGGAAAGGGGTGTAACCACCCCTCTGCCCTGGCCCTCCCATAGGTGGGGCCACAGAGTATGTCCAACCCCTACCTTAGTATAAGTAGGGGAACCCAGTCCTTAGGACTTTAGATTTACCTGGACGAAACTCTGTCACAGAATCCTGGACCTTCGACGCTCTACTTCAAGATTAGAGGACTGAAGAATCTCCCTTGGGGTCAAGGAGTGACTCCCCTGCTTGGCAGGCACCAAAGAAGCAATTGTCCAGTCTGCATCGCTGAAGCTCCCGTCGGACGCCGAAGTCCTTGCATCACCAGAGGTGGATTTCCAGACTTCCCGAGGCTGCCCTGAGTCCCCAGCAAAGCTGAGGCCCGTAGCTGTCGTGGGTAATGTGGAACCGTGACCCCTGGACACCAAACGCATTTGCAAGTGCATCCTCTTCTGGGTCTCCCACGAAGTCATGCTTTGGGCTCCGAGTAGCCCCAGCCTCCAGCACCAACTGCACTGAAGATCACTGGCCTCCACTCCACGAGTGTCCTGTGAGCCAGCTCCACGTGCACCGTCTCGAGGCTCCTTCGCGGTCGCTAGTCCGTTGGCTAGTAGGCCCTCCCGAAAGCCAATCTTTTTCTGCTTGGGCTCCCTGGTTGCTCCAGGTGTGCCCTGACTTATCCTCGCAGGGTGAGTCCCCCAGACCTTGCTGGTCTGCAACATCGTCCTTCTTCCATTTCCACGAGACTTGCCGTTGCCAAGGTTTGTTGGGTCCAATCCGGTCACCGACACCCCTGCAATCGACAGACGTCGTGGGACAGCTCGAATCCAGCTCCTGGTTGTCGTCGACGCCTCCTGGACCTCGTGGCTGAAGAGTCAAGACGACCGTCAACCTACCTGAAGCACTCGACATCGGTGGGCATCTGCTCATCGCCTTCCTGGTCACTGGCTAGTGACCCAGACTCTGTCCCCTCTGCTTTCAGGTTCTTCAGATCTTCGATCCACCTTTGGATCCACCCGAACACTTTCGACTTGGTCGCCAGCAGCACTTTGCAGCAGATCGCCATTGAAAGCGACGACGAAACCCGACCCCGAAAGACACCTATGCACCCGGCTCCCCTGGGTGAGGTAACTCGAGTACTCCGGTGCTCCCGTGGGTATTGACACTAGAACAGCCTAGTTCTCAAAGGGTTTGCTCCAAGTCCTCCTCTAAGTGTCCCTTTTCTTTTAAATTCTAATCGCGACTTTCCCCATAGAAGTTAACGGTGGTTCGCGGCTGTGTTCATACACTGCACGCGTCCCCCGTGGGTCCCCTGTGTCACTGCCTTGGGTGGTTCCTTGTGGTCCAAGCACTTCTACAGGCTCTAGGCCTTGTGTCTAGCTCAGTCGTGGTTCTTATACCACTTTATTGGTATATGGTTTGGTACGCCCTGGGGCTCAAACGTGTATTTGTGCTATTACTGTAGATAACTAACTTATAACGTATGTACTTGAACTCTAGCCTCATAAAGAGACTAGAGGGGTGTGTTTAGTAATAAATACATATATTTTGAATATATACCTGGTGTGGTCCTCTTTCATTTGGTCACTCAAGAGATTATAGACTGGTAAAACAAGCTGCTTTACATTCCTTCAAGACTTAGCCTGAAGGCTGCTCTCCATAGCTACCACTAGGATAGCTTTCAATAAAGGTTGTCTTTAACCTATCTCCAATAAGGGGTTGTTTGGACTGGTGCAAGGTGCCCACTATAATTAGTGGACAGCATATGCCAGGCCAACTTTTCACATTGGTGTGCAGCGTGTGGGATTCCAGCTTGCTATTGTTTTACCAGATAATCTCAATTGAATTGATCAACTGAAAACCACTAAGGGTACCTAAGGTACATATAAATCAAGCTTAGTAATACAGTAAGTTCTACTGAACTTAGAGTTGTGTGTTAAGGGACAGCACACCCTTTCTACAACTCAAGAGAGTTTAGTAGGCCACACTAGAGTAGGTAGTGCATACACCACACCTCACTAGTAATGTCTTCAAAGCCAGGACCCAGTGAGTCCTTGCCAGAAGCCAGTGGGCTTCTTCCCTCCAAGTATGATAAACTCCCATTCTTGGAATTGAGAGCATTATGCAATACTAGGAAGTTGAAGGCAGGCAAAGTGCCAGCACCCAACACCTCAGGGAGGTGTTACTAGCTGATGATCTCAGCAGGCCCCTAGGGTCTGAAGGGGTAGGCAAAGAGGGTGGGGCAGAAGATGAGGAAGGGGCCAGGGGTGAAGAAACCCAGGTCCCCCCTCTGAAACTGGCCAGGAAGGTGAAAATGACCTTGTCCTGGAAAACCCAATTCCTCCTGTGGAGGAGGAGGAGGAGAGGATCAGAATGACCTCCCCTTTGTCCCCCAGGAAGAGTTCTGTGTGTGCCCAGAAGGTCTAGGTCTCCTTCTCAGGAGTCTAACCACTCTGACACCTCAATAGGGACCTCAGTCTCCTCTCATAGGAGGGAATCCTCTCATGAGAGGAGAAAGAGACTGATTCAATATGAGCAAACTCAGCTTGAACTCAGGAAACAGCAATTGGCTATAGACAGGGAGTCCCTATATCTCTATAGAGAGAGACAAAAGTTGGGACTAGAGTCCCATGGTGGCAGCAGTTTCCCCAAAGATAGGGAAAGGTCTTATGACCATAGAAAGCTGAACAAGATTGTCCCTCCCTACCAGAGTGGGGATGATATCCACAAATGGATAACTGCTCTATAGAGGGCCTGTAAAGTACAGAGGGTCCCTCAGGAGCAGTGGGCAGCAATCTTGTGGCTCTCCTTTGCAGACAAAGGTAGAGACAAGCTCCTCACTGTTAGAGAGGAGGATGCTGATAATTACAAAGTCTTGAAGAGTGCTCTAATTGATGGGTTTGGCCTAACCACTGAACAATACAGGTTAAAGTTCAGGGATACCCAAAAGCACAGACTCAAGACTGGGTGGACTTTGTTGATTGTTCTGCCAAGGCTCTGGAAGGTTGGTTATTGGGCAGTAAGGTATGTGACTTCACAGGATTGTACAATCTGATAATGAGGGAGCAGATTCTTAATAACTGTCAAAATCAGCTGTTGCATCAGCACCTGGTAGACTCTGATCTGACCTCTCCCCAAGAATTGGGAAAGAAGGCAGACAAATGGGTCAGAACCAGGGTGAAGCAGAAGGTACAGAACCAAGGTGGTGACCCTAAGAAGCAAGATTCGAAAACCTCTGATAAGGGTGGGGAGAAGGGTAAAGATCAAAAGTCTTCACAAGGCCCCCAAAAATCTTCTTCAGGAGGGGATTCACAGTCTACCAAAGGGAAAGGCCAAAGAAAACCATGGTGCAAGGTCTGTAAGCAAAAGACCCACTGGACCAGTGATTGCACCAAGTCCAAAGACTCGACTCCAGCCCCCACCAATGCCCCTAAGGCACCTGCTCCCCCTAGTGCAGTTACAGTTGGTGGTGGGACTACACAAGCCAAGGGTTTAGTAGGGTTGACCCTGGGTAAAGAGATGAGCTCTGACTTAGTCAGAGAACTCACTCAGGCTGTCCTAGTCTGTGATGGAGGCATGGATATGACCTCCTCTGTGAGTCCCAGTAATCTGGGCAAGTACAGACAACAGCCTTTAATCAATGGAAGAGAGGCTTTGGCATTTAGGGACACAGGGGCAAGTGTCACCATGGTGACACAAGACCTTGTGAATCCTGGGCAGATTATACTTGGTGAAATGTACCAAGTGACCAATGCTAGCAACGTCAGAACAGACCATACTCTGGCAGTTGTTAACTTCTCCTGGGGAGGGGTAACTGGCCTTAAGAAGGTTGTGGTAAGTGCAGACCTACCCGTTGAATGCTTGCTTGGCAATGACTTTGAAACTTCAGCTTGGGCAGAAGTGGAGCTCAGGACCCATGCAGAAATGCTGGGGATCCCTGCAGATGTGTTTGCTGTGACCAGATCACAAGCCAAAATGTCTAGCACTGAACAGGCCTTGGATTCTGGAATAATGGACCAAGTGCCCTCCAAGAAGAGGAGTAGTAGGGTAAAGGCAGTGCCTTCCCCCTTGGCTCAGAAGGAAGATCAGTCCCTTGAGGGGGATGATCTCAGTCCTGAGGAAGGAACTGTCCCAGAGGAGCTTGAACCTGAACAGGTTGAGTTCTTGGGGACAGGGGGACCTTCCAGGGCAGATCTGAGCCAGGAGCAGCAGAGCTGCCCCTCTCTTGAACCCCTCAGACAGCAAGCTGCTGCTGAGGCGGCTGGGAAAGCTAGTGGTCCCCATACTGTGTATTGGGATGATGGACTCTTGTACTCAGAGTGTAGAGACCCCAAGCCTGGTGCTACCAGGAGGTTGGTTATACCTTTGAAGTTCAGGGACTTCCTATTGACCCTAGCCCTTGATATTCCCTTAGCAGGTCACCTGGGCCAGAACAAGACTTGGGACAGAATTGTCCCTCACTTTCACTGGCCCCACATGTCTGAAGACACCAAGGAGTTTTGTCGCTCCTGTGTAACCTGCCAGGCCAGTGGCAAGGCAGGTGGCACTACAAAGGCCCCCTGATACCACTACCTGTGGTGGGGTTCCCTTTGAAAGGGTGGGGATTGACATTGTTGGTCCCATGGATCCCCAAACAGCATCTGGGCACAGGTTTATCCTGGTGGTAGTGGATCATGCCACCAGGTACCCAGAGGCTATTCCCCTTAGGACCACTACAGCACCTGTGGTGGCAAGGGCCCTCCTGGGAATTTTCTCAAGAGTGGGCTTCCCTAAGGAGGTTGTATCAGACAGGGGTGCAAACTTTATGTCTGGATACTTAAAAGCAATGTGGAAGGAGTGTGGAGTGACTTACAAGTTCACCACACCCTATCACCCACAATGCAATGGTTTAGTTGAGAGATTCAACAAAACCTTGAAGGGCATGATTAAAGGGCTCCCAGAAAAGCTTAGGCGAAGATGGGACATACTCTTGCCATGCCTTTTATTTGCGTACAGGGAGGTGCCTCAAAAGGGGTTGGCTACAGCCCTTTTGAACTTTTGTTTGGTCACCCTGTCAGGGGTCCACTGTGCTTGGTGAAGGAAGGATGGGAGTTACCTCTCAAGCCCCCAAAGCAAGACATAGTGGACTACGTACTTGGTCTCCGCTCCCGGATGGCTGAGTATATGAAAAAGGCAACTAAAAACCTTGAGGCTAGCCAGGAACTTCAAAAGGCCTGGCATGACCAAAGAGCTGTACTGACTGTTTACCAGCCAGGACAGAAAGTGTGGGTGTTGGAGCCAGTGGCCCCAGCAGCTCTCCAAGACAAATGGAGTGGACCCCACACCATTGTTGAGCAGAAGGGTTGAGGTTACCTACTTAGTAGACCTAGGAACACCCAGGAGTCCCCACAGGGTTCTCCATGTCAACAGGTTAAAACCATATGTGGACAGGGCAGACATGGGCTTGCTCATGGCTACTGATGAGGGACAGGAGGAAGAGAGTGACCCACTCCCTGACCTGCTCTCACAGAACCCTGGTGATGGGTCAGTGGATGGTGTAGCCTTGGCAGGCAGCCTCACTACCCAGCAGCAGACTGATTGCAGACAGGTGCTCAATCAGTTCAGACACATATTCTCACTGACGCCCAGTCAGACTACCTGGTGCACTCATGAAGTGGACACTGGGGACAGTCTGCCTATTAAAAATAAGATTTATAGGCAACCTGACCATGTCAGGGACTGTATCAGGACAGAAGTCCAGAAGATGTTGGATTTGGGAGTTATTGAACCCTC